>CAUYQV010015204.1:0-16912 GCA_963574575.1 Galagoides demidoff | reverse complement strand
CCATGCCAATAGATGTAGTTTCCAGATTTTTTTATGTGAGCTACTGTTACTGGAGTTAGATGATATCTCTAAATGATTTTGATTTGCATTTCTCTGATGATTAAAGATGATGAGCATTTTTTCATGTGTCTGTAGGCCATGTACCTATCTTCTTCAGAGAAGCTTCTGTTCAAATTTCTTGCTCACAATGAAATGGAATTACTTGTTCTTTTCTTGCTAATACATTTGAGTTCTCTGTGGATTCTGGTTATCAAACCTTTGTCAGAAGCATAACCTGAAAATATTCTCTCCCATCTAAAGGCTGTCTGATTGCTTTACTTATTGTAAAGCAGTAAGTATGCAGAAGCTTCCTGGCTATGCAGAAGCTTTTTAGTTTGATCAGATCCTAGTAATATATTTTTGGTATTGCTTCAATTGCCCAGGGGTCCTCCTCATAAAATATTCTCCCAAGGGCTCGGCGCCTGTGGCTCAAGTGGCTAAGGCGCTAGCCACATACATCTAAGGTGGCGGGTTTGAATCCAGCCCAGACCTGCCAAACAACAATGACAGCTACAACCAATAAATAGCCAGGTGTTGTGGCGGGTCCCTGTGGTCCCAGCTACTTGGGAGGCTGAGGCAGGAGACTCACTTGAACCCAGGAGTTGGAGGTTGCTGTGAGCTGTGAAGCCACAGCACTCTACCCAGGGGGATAGCTTGAGGCTCTGTCTCAAAAAAAAAAAAAATTCTCCCAGGTTAATTTCTTTAAGTGTTTCCCCCGCACTCTCTCCAAGAATCTTTATAGTTTCATGTCTTAAGTTTAAATCTTTTATCAATTTTTGTTAATGGTGAAAGGCGTGGTCCCAGTTTCAGTCTTCTAAAGGTCGCCAGCCAGTTCTCTCAGCACCATTTGTTCAATAGGAAATCTTTCCCCCAATTTATATTTTGATAGGCTTATCAAAGATCAAATCACCCTAAGTGTCTAGGTTCATCTCTTGGTTCTCAATTCTGTTCCATACATCTCCCTCTTTATTTTTGTGCCAGTACCATGCTGTTTTGATCACTATAGATTTATGTTATAGATTGAAGTCTTGTAGTGTGATTCCTCCTGATTTGTTTTTATTTTTGAGTAATGTCTTGGCTATTGGATGTTTTTTCTGATTCCATATAAAATGAAGTGCTATTTTTTCCAGATCTTTAAAGTATGACAGTGGTGCTTTGATAGGAATTGCATTAAATTTGTATATTGCTTTGGGTAATATGGACACTTTAACAATGTTGATTCTTCCCAGCCATGAGCATGGTATGTTTTTCCATTTGTTAACATCTTCAGCTATTTCTTTTCCCAGAGTTTCATAATTCTCTTTATAGAGATCTTTCTTGCCCTTTGTTAGGTAAATTCCCAAATATTTCATTTTCTTTGGCAATACTGTAAAGGAATAGAGGCTTTGACTATTTCTTCAGCTTGACTGTTATTGGTATATATAAAAGCTAGTGATTTGTGAGTATTGATTTTGTATCCTGAGATGCTACTGTATTCAGTGATCACTTCTAAGAGTTTGTAGTTGAATCCCTAAGGTTTTCCAGGTATAAAATCATATCATCTGTGAAGAGTGAAAGTTTGGTCTCCTCTGACCTGATTTGGATACCCTTCATCTCCTTCTCTTCCCTGATTGTGATGGGTAAGACTTCCATTACAATGTTAAAAAGCAGTGGAGACAATGGGCAACCTTGCCTAGTTCCTGATATGAGTGGAAATGTCATCAATTTTACATCATTCAATACAAAATTGGCTGTGGGTTTGCTGTAGATGGCCTTTATCAGTTTAAGAAAAGTCCCTTCTATACCAATTTTCTTTAAGCGTTTTGATCATGAAAGGATGCTAGATATTGTCAAAAGCTTTTCTTGCATCTGTTGAGAGAATCATATGGTCTTTTCTTTTCTTTTTTTTTAGAGACAGAGTCTCATTTTGTCACCCTTGGTAGAGTGCTGTGGCATTGCAGCTCACAGCAACCTCCAGCTCTTGGGCTTAAGCAATTCTCTTGCCTCAGCCTCCCAAGTAGCTGGGACTACAAGTGCCTGCCACAATGCCTGGCTATTTCTGTTGTTGTTGCAGTCTGCCCGGGACTGGGTTAGAACCTGCCACCCTTGGTACATGGGGCTGGCGCCCTACTCACTGAGCAACAGGTGCCACTCAGTCTTTGTTTTTTATTTTGTTTATGTGATGTATTATATTCATAGATTTATGTATATTGAACCAACCTTGAGACCCTGGGATAAAAACCATTTGGTCATGGTGTATAATTTGTTATGTTGCTAGATTTTGTTTGCTAGAATCTTATTGAGCATTTTTGCATCTATATTTATTAAGGATATTGGCCTATAATTTTCTTTTCTTGTTAGGTCTTTTCCTGGTTTGGGGAGCAGGGTGATATTTGCTTCATAGAATGTGTTGGGAACTATTCCTTCTTTTTTGATGTTTTAGAAAAGGTTAAGTAATAGAGGTACTAGTTCCTCTTTAAAGGTTTGGCAGAATTCTGATGTGATACCATCTGGTCCTGAACTCTTCTTTTTTGGGAGATTTTGTATAGTTGGTACTATTCGTACTTGATATAGTTCTGTTCAGCATTTCCAATTCTTTCTGGCTAAGTCCAGGAAGGTGGTGTCTTCCAAGTACTGGTGAATTTCTTTCAGATTTTTGTATTTATGAGAATAGAGTTTTTTGCAGTATTCATTAAAGATTCTTTGAATTTCTGAGGTGTCTGTTGTTATTTCACCTTTGTCATTTTAGACTGATGATATTAGGGATTTTAATTTTCTATCTTTGGTTAGTTTGGCCAAAGGTTTATCAATTTTGTTGGATTTTTCAAAAACCCAACTTTTTGATTCATTGATATTTTGAATAATTTTTTTTTTGTTTTTGATTTCATTTAATTCTGCTCTAATTTTAGTTATCTCTTTTCTTCTGCTGGGTTTAGGTTGGAATGTTCTTCCTTTTCTAGTTGCTTGAGATGTCCCATTAAGTTATTGACTTCCTCTCCTTCTGTTCTCTTGAGGAAGGCTTGCAATGCTATAAATTTCCCTCTTAGGACTGCCTTTGCAGTGTCCCACAGGTTCTGATAATTCATGTCTTCATTATTTTGTTCCAAAAATTTGGCAATTTACTTCTTAATCTCATCTATGACCCAGCTATCATTCAGCATAAGGTTATTTAGTTTCCATGTCTTTATATGAGTATGCAGATTCCTACTATTGGTGAGTTCAACTTTTATTCCATGATAGTGCAAGAAAATACAAGGAATAATTTCTGTACTTTTAAATTTGCTGAGGTTAAACTTATGACCTAAGATGTGATCAATTTTGGAGGATGTTGCATGGGCTGATGAAAAGAACGTGTATTCAGTTTTGTTAGGATGAAATGTTCAGTAGATGTTTGTTAAATTCAATTGTCATATGGTGAAATTTAAGTCCAAAATTTCTTTGCTTAGTTTCTTATTGGAGAATCTATCAACATTCCCAAAGGGGTGTTAAAATCTCCAACTATTATGGTGCTGGAAGATATTAAATTGTTCATGTCTGTTAGGGTTGCCCTTATAAATTGAGGAGCATTCTGGTTGGGTGCATAAATGTTAATAATTTAAATCTCATTGTGTGAGTGTTTCCCTTAACAAATATGAAGTGACCATCCTTATCTTTCCTTACTTCTGTTGGTTTAAAGCCTAATGTATCTGCAAATAAAATTGCCACCCCCTACTTTTTTCTGATTTCCATTTGCGTGGATTACAGATGTCCATCCCTTCACTGTTTAAGGTAAGCTGAGATTCTTGAATGCAGCAGATATCTGGCCTGAGTTTCTGTATCCAGTCAGCCATCCTGTGCCTCTTAAGAGGAAACTTTAAACCATTCACATTAATTGAGAGTATTGATAAGCCTGGTAGTTTATTTGGTGTCAAGTTTTTTGAAAAGCCAGTGGACATTTTTAATCCTTTCACCACTGTGGAAGTTGGGTTTTGACCAGAAATTTCAGAGTGAGTTTATTTTGGTGGTAGAGCACTGTGCTGGTTATTATGGAGGATGAGTCTGAGAATATCCAGAAGAGGTTTAGTTATGGCAAGTTTCTTCAATGTGTGTATGTCATTTAAGTATTTAACTTCTCTGGAGGGCCTTTAATATTAAGGATAAGACGTGTGTTGAAAAGCTTTGTCTTCAATGTTAGATATCCTTTTCTTCTGCCTGATCCATAAATGAATCTCAGTTCAGTTGGATACAGGATCCTGCCTGAAAGTTGTTTTGTTTTAAGAGATTAAAGGTGGATGACCATACTCTTCTTGCTTGAAAAATCTCAGCAGAGAGATCTGCAGTCATTCTAACATTCTTCCCCTTGTAGGTTATGATTATCTTATGTCTGGCTGTTTGCTGGATTTTCTCCTTCATATTAACTTTGGCGGAGTTAATTACAATGTGTCTATGAGATGCTTTATTTGGATTGAGTCGTGTTGGGGTTCTGAAACTGTGTGCTATCTGAATTTCAGTATCTCTTGCCATGCTTGGGAAGTTCTCCTCAATTATTTCTTGCAGTAGAGTATCTGTGCCTTTTGGAACATCCCCTTCTCCTTCAGGGATTCCTATAAGGTGAATATTTTGCTCTTTTGGAGTGGCCCCCCAATTTTCTCAGGGAATGATCCATTTTTGTTCTCTACTTGTCTTCCTCTTTGAGTGTTCGGGGGTGTTCAAAAACTTTGTCTTCAATGTCATATATCCTTTCTTCTGCCTGCTCCATTCTGTTATTGAAGGATTCTACTGTATTTCTCTGATCTTTGAGGGCTGCAACTTCTTGCCTCAATGTGTCAAAATCTTTGGTGATTTTGACTTTGAATTCACTGAATTCTTGAGACAACTTGAATTGCTCCTTGAATTTCTAATTCCAACTTTAGGTCTAGTTTAAATTTTTTTTTAAAATCTGCAACTTTAATGCTAGATATTAAGGCCTTAAGACAAAAAATAATAAGAACTCTATATTGAAGAAAAATGCATAAACCATAATTGCTATTCAATGTGATGAATATGGAAAGATTAGATAACATGTAGGGGTAGCCACTTCTCATTAAGTGGTTGGGACCAGAGGGCACAGACCAGTTGGAGTTTGTGAGAGGGATCAGGACTGAAGTCACACAAAATTAATATAAATGTACAATATGGTTATTGTTATGCTTTTGTTTGTCTTAAAAATTGTTTAATCATAGTGTTTATGATTGCTAAATTATTAATACACTTACTTAAGGTAGGAAACCTTCTCAGAGGTGTCATAATTTGGAACTTCCATTAAACACTGTCCCTTGTTTTGCATGTCTTTGCCCATCCCACCCATTATATCTTTGGGCGGCATTCATTGCAGAGAACACTTCTGTATAATTTACTTTTTTCCTGAGTTGGTAGCCTTTTTGCCTTCTTAACTTCATTAGAGCAACGCTGAGAAGGGACACTAAGAAAGGCTTCAAGGGGGTTGGAAGGAAAACCTAGCCTGATGATCCCGCAAGTCTGGAAGGCCCTTAAGATTAAGGATAAGAAGTAACCTAAGGAGCCAATGACCAATAGAAAGAGACCATTAACAACCAATAGGAAAGGGTAATACTGCCTGGAGGCTCAGAGAGGCCAATCAGAGACTTGCAGCCAATTTCAAACAGAGAATATTTATAATGTTGGAGACCGTTGGGTCTCTGTCTCTCTTGCCTTCTCTTCTTCATGAGAGGGATTTCAACTCTTATTGGAAGTGCAATCCATTTCCAAACTTTCTCTTTTTTTTTCCTAAATAAAATCTATTACCCTGAAACTTATGTAGGTTACTTTTGCTTTTATATCCACACTGTCTGTGCCACTCCAGTTTTATTTTCAGTTTCCATTTATTTTACTTTCAGTTATTGCCTTGCCTCAGTTGAACTTTTTAGCTCACCCGAGTAATTGAACCAGATCAACTGGGTTTGGGGAGCTGGTACCCCGACCCCCAACACATACTATTCTTACTGGGTGTGTGCACAAACAGCATGTTTTCTGCTCACAGATGTTAGTAATTACTCAGTTTTCTAATCTTTTGCACGATACTGAATATTAATCACAGTCAATTGCACCATGAGAAAAGTAATTTGTATCTTGGACAGTGATATACTGTACAAAGTTAGCATCTCTTGGTCTTTTTCAGAGCCACAGAATTAATTTTCCAGCAATGAGCCTCCTATCTGCATGTTTTATAGGTCTGTAAATAGTGAAAGTGAAGAAATTAAAAACAAGTTAATTAACTTTTCCTGGCTAACTGCCTATGGTGCTTTGAAATTCTGATTGATCTAATCTTGTAATTTAACCTGAATCCCTTTAAGCTGGTATAAAAACTATACTATCTATAAAAAACTATATATCAAAATTGTTAAAGTAGCAGAGGTGCTGGATTCACATGCCCTTTATCTTTAAAAGTTTTTAGAAAATCTTTCAAGTATACCAAATCCCCACATGAAAGAGACCCACTGAGCCTCTCTCCTTTTTCATACTCCTCCCTTACCCTGGAAGGTGTTGGAGCTTTTGCCTTAAGACCCACCCTGAGTTCATCCCCATTTCCTCATCCAGCAGAGTTCTGGGGGTCTCAGCAACCTGATGTCTAGACCTGAAGATGCAGGTTGTCACCTGTGCCCATTTTTAAGTGAGGTGCTTCTTTTTGTTCTTGAATGTTCAGAAGTTATATTATATTAAAATATATTATATTAATATTTAGAAGATATATATAGTTTATTAATGTTTAGAAATTATACTATATTATATTTATTTTATTTTGTAAATGTTAACCTAGATCAAACAGAGGCTTTGAGTGTGAAAATAGAATTACGATTTGGAAGGAGGGAGCCTGGCATTGGTTGCTCCCTCAGAGAAGCTAGAATTCTTCTGATGTGAGGAAGATAGATTGTGTCATGGGGCACTGAATGGTAGAAGAATGAATGGATAACAGCAAAAAAGAAAACAAATCCTTAAATCTCAGTGTTAAAACAAGGTAATGGCTTATGAAACTACATTTTCTTTCTATAAATTTTTGTCATCTATAATTTATTAATCAACAGAACTTCAGATTTCTTGATATCCAGAAAAATTAAAATTGTATTAAAACAGATTTTAAAATTCCTTAATATGTGCCTTTTCATGCTATGGAGAAGCTGAGAATAATACCTTTATTTAAACACATAGAGATAATAATGTGTAAATACACAGAGACCCAGGCTCAATTCACGTGGGCCCTGGACTGTGTGGACATTAAAAGTCAGGTGTAGGGTCACTACGGAGACCTGCATGTAACCATTGTCATTGTTAACCTCTAAATCAGAAGACCTACTGGGAAAAACAAATGTAGGTTCCTTGCAAAACATCAAAATGCGTGTGTCTGCACCTGTCACAAGATCAGAAAGCTACTCTTACCTTGTTCATCACAAACCTCTCGGGCTGAAGCATCTGGTCTGAGCTTCATGGCTTCTGAACTACTAGTTCTTCCAGGTAATAGGATAAAAATGGCATAGAACGGCCGTCCTTCTTTCCACTGACTTGTGTGACCTCGTGAGTACTATTTGATCCAGCCAGATTATTCTGAACACACTTAGATATGTTTTCTTGATTTTCCATGGTAATTTCATGATTCTTAAGATACCTAAACACATATTCTTCCTCCAGGCCCATGAGCTTCATAGATCTGATTTGATAATCTTTTTATTTTTGCTAGAAGAGGGCTAGTTTAATAATTTGAAATGACTTAATATTAAGCCCAGATCCCAATCAGATCCAAAATTTTAAGTGCTCATAAAAATCTGAAACCCTACAATAACACTAAATCCTCATGTGCGGAAAAAACAATTTACATTTTTGTAGCACTGGCAGTGAAGTTGCAGGTATTTCTGCCTGGATTGTCTGTTAAGCTTCCTACTATATAAATGTAGCTTTGGAAGAAATGGGCTAAGTTAGGTTTAAAATGTCACATTCAAAACATTGGGTATATAAGAAATATAACCCCAGGGCCAAAAGTCACCAATGAAATGAAATTACACTGGTTGTGTAAACACTGTGCTTTTGAGACCAAGTCAGTTTTTGGTGCAGAGAAAACCCCTTTGCATCAGGGCAGGGAAGTAATGTCTCTTATAGAAAAGCTGGCATAAGCAGCTGGCAGGAAGGGAGGCATCGGACAGGACCTGCCTGCATATCACCTTAGAAATAGATGACTGGTCTTGCAGCCAGGAGTTTTTGTCACTGTAGGGAGATGTGCTGACCTGCCAGTGTGGCCATCTCCAGTCCTTCCCAAATGACTAGTCAGTCCATCACACCTTGGCTGGGAAGCTGCTTCAGTCAGGCCCTTCCTGACCCTTGCACTCTGGGTCAGTCTTCCATTCTGTGAGCTACTGTAACACAGTGTGTGATCCCTCAAACACAGTGGCAGCCTGGTGCAAAGGCCCCTGTACAACTGTGTCAGGTCCTAGAACTATGAGATCTCTCCCTGTCTGGACAGTTACTCCTCTGCATCCTGCCTGAGGTTCTTTCTTTTGCATATGTCCAGCATTCTTAGGAAAATGTTTCTATCAGTAGCTCACAAAGCTTTTCACAGCAATGGGTTAACACGCTCTATGGGAAATGTATAGTTGATTACCATAGTTGAGTGTATACATTGTTTGGAGCTTATACTTCATATTCAGATGTGTTGAAAGTTATCGAGAAAAACAAACTCAGAGTTTTCAGGAAATGAAGGCTGTAAAGCAGCACTATGATTGAGCAATCTTAATTGGCCTGACGGCGACCTCTTGTTTAAAGCGGTAGAGGAATAGTTTATTCCTTCCTTCCTCAGTTCAAAGACAAAAATGCAAGTGACCTCTGTGGAAGGTCAGTAGATCACCATCCACTAATTCCCCTTAAGTCTTTTGGTTCTAGAAGGTTCTATAAAGACACAGGAGTTGAGTGGAACCCAGTGAATGCAGAACCCAGGAAGGAGGTGAGGCATGGGGCTTCATTTCTGAGGTTGCACCAGGTTCTTAAGTGGATGATACCATCATCTCTCCAATATAGTGCCAGATCTTCTGGACAAGGCAGTCCTAGGTGTTAGTGTGCTGATACATCAGAATGAATTTTGAGTCCTTGGAGGACTAAAGCTATAAAATTTAAGGTATTACTGTAATTACATGGCTTAAAATTAAATTGACACTATATAGCTCTCTCTCAGTATTTATTCTCAGGGAATGAATACGCTGTCTTAAACTAAGGAAATGGAAAAAAGACAGGCCACCTAGCACATGTTTCTGGCGAGCAATTTATAAAGAATACAATGAATTTGGAGAAGAACTCACTATCTAATTCAAATACTTCCTCATTTAGGCTCAATTATTTTACATAATTATCTTCCCTGATGAAATTTGTGGATACATTCTGCCATTTTTCCTTATTAATTAGTGATCTGAAGTTAGGAGTAGAAATTGTAGTCATGTGTGTATTATATTTTGCTTCCTCCACTTTATGCTTCTCTCTAAAAGCCAACTCCTTGAACAGATGTTCCTAAGATTTTTCCAAAATGTAAATAAGTGACCCCTGGAGAAAGAGAAAAATCACAGCATGGAAAGTTTTCAGGAAAAAATGGTTTTCTTTTCATAAAATGGTAAATGAAAGTAAATGAAATAAATGCATTATGCTGAGAATATTTATGCAGCCTAAAATATGACATTCTCTCCCTAGTAGGATGGCATTATCTTTTTTTGTAAGTATTTCTTTTGTAGTTTTGGTCATTGGAAACTAAAGACTGTGCTCATTTGTTTCTAACTTAAAACTCTACTTTTTTTTGTATTAAAAGATCTAAAAAACTTATTACCCTACTCCTGTTTCTATGACAACATAAGAGGTTTTAAAAAAATCAGTATTTCTGGAAGTTGTGTGCTATCTTCAATTGCCTACGTAGGGAATAATTATAATTATTGTTTCAAGATATTATTTGGAGCTGAACCTGCTTTTGTATTTGTTAGTAGAATTTTAAAGCTATTAATTCACTAAACAACTTAGATTTTACTTCTTCAACCTTGAATGTATAATTTAAACCTTTAGTCAAAACCATATACTAGTACTGTGTAACCTGCCATTGAACTTTGTTGCATGCCAGAATTCACCTTTGGAGAGATGATAGCTTGTAAAAGATCCTGAGAAGAAAAGAAGCATGAAAACACAAGTAATGGTAAGGGAGTATTTCATTCATTTGTAACAAAATGATGATTTTAACTAACATGCATCTGCCTCGTACTGTTGCACTGAGAGTGAAGTCATGAAGAAACAAAGATAGTGGGGTCTAATTAAGAAGCAGGAATTCAGAAAAACAATCTAGTCCAGAAAACAAGGGTCATTCATCACTTCAGTACTATTGCCCCTGGATTTTTCTGCTTGTGTGGCATCTATCTTCCTGGACAAGTATGAGACATGTGCTAAGGAGGTGAAGTTGGAGAAATGGTAGAGAAATTTTAAAAAGTGACAGTTATACAAGAAAGGGAGGAACTAGCCCATATAAGAAAAATGAACAAACCCAATTTTAGATTAAGCTGATTGCTCTGGGTCTCATTGACCTTGGCAGGACTCAAAAGGTCATATTTTATGTGCATGAACTGTCTTCAATTTCTCTTGAATCTCTAGAACTTGCAAATGTTTTTCTTCTATATCAGTATATTCACAACATTCCTTGGTGTTTCATTATATTAATATATGTTTCTTGGTGTGTTTACTTGAATTCATCTTGGCATTGCATTTTTTTATTATTAAAGGAAACTACATTTTTTTTTTAATTTTGCCTGAACTTCTGAGCCTCTGGCCACTGGTATGATTCTAAAGCATCCTTGACATATTCTCTGCTATATTCTAAAGGTAGGATTACATAATTAATTGAGTTTATGAGGCATACGATGTAACCCTCATCAAATGCCATCATTGAGCATGACGTTGCACCCTTGGTGTCTGTCAGCTGGTAGATTCTTGTGTGGGGACTCACCCAGTGGGGTTAGTACCAACTGTCCCAGGCAAGCATTTGTGGTAGTACCACTTTCTCCACCCTGTTTTCCCATTCTTTTCTGAGAGTTTTACTGATTTGGAGAAATCCACAGATGTGGATGGAAACATATTCTTCCTAGAACATTTCTCAAGTGAACACACCTGCCAATGTCTTGCAGCCCATCGCCAGCTGCCCAGCTCCTCTGATGTTTTTAGCTTTAGTGCTAAAACCCTTTAGCTTTAGTGCTGCGTACAGCAATAGGAGGTATTCCCATCTCTCAGGAAGCTACTGAAGCCGCAACACACATTTGGGGTTGTTTGTACCACTGCTTTTAATATCTCTGAGTATCTCTGATAATGTAGATAAGAAATAGTGAAGATTCATTGAGTTGCAAATAAGGGAAAACTTAAATAAAGAATTTATAAACTCAGAAAAAGAAGTGTAGAAACAAGACAAAGTATTAGGCGGGTGGATTCATCAGCTCATGGTGTGTCCTACTTCCATGCCAGCTCCTTCTTAGGTCTGAGAACCAGACAGATGCAGCCCTTCTGCTTATCACACTCACACCAGGAATGTCCAAAGGCTGGAAGTGGGCCATCTATTCCAGAGTCTTCTTAGGGATACGAAAACTTTTCTTGGGAGCTCCCTGCCCCAAAAGTCCCCTTTCCACTGTATTGGATAGAAATCGGTCTCTTTCCTAGCTAGATGAACTACTGGCAATGTGAATATTACCACTATCATTGGCTTAGACCAATTAAGGCCACTTGTACTTAGACCTGGGGAAAAGGTTGCCTTACCTATGGTGGTGGGCGTTTGAACTAAATGTATACTCAGCCTTCCAAGAAGAGATGGAAATGAACACAGAAAAACACGACTGCTACATCCACAAGCAATTTTGAGTATTATTGCAAAGAGAACTTAAGAATTTTCTGAATCTTAAAATTTAAACCCATGAAGGAATTTAGTACTCAAAATAAAAGTCCTGGCCTGCTCTTATTTATCTGTGTCTCGTTACCTCTACATGATGACTGTTTTATAAACACTCACTAGAATTTCAGTGTTTTCAGTTATATTAGCATGAAACAAAAACCAAAAAGTCAGTTAATGGTGAATTATCTCTGAGTAGAAAAGAAGCTAAATGCTCTCATTTACAAAGCCATATTTATTTCTTGTAAAGTTCCTATTGCATAGATGTCAACCCATTTTTTATGAAAACAAAATCTTAGAGAAGACAATGTCTTCAGCAAGTTCCATGACCAGTGGGAATCCAGATTCACTTTCTAGATAATCTGAAGGTCTTAATTGAGATGCGTTAAATGGAATACAAGGTTCAAGTTCTCAGAGAAGGCTCTATTCTCAAAATTGAGTTCCAGGGATGGGTCCCAGGGATCTGCTGCGTGGGCAGATGGAATCAGAGGCCAGCTCCCTCCAGTCTCAGAGCAGAGCTTCTGTCCTAAGAACCGCATGCAGCAGCAGCCTGCTGGCTTTCCCACAGGACATTGTGAGGCTCTCCTTTCAAATTGTGAGGTTTGAGGTTTTTAGAGTGATTCTAGCATAATTGAGAGTCTGCTATCATAATTAGATTGACGAGTGATGTCAAATTTTGTTAGTGAACAGAGTTGTAGCACACACTAGGCCAGATCACTACTGGACATCCAGTGACCACCTTTCAGTGTTAGGGAGCTGAGGATTTCTAAGTGCCCTAGTTAGTACAGGTATGGCACCAGATGCCTGGTAATAATGATAGCAACAACTTTCAACAGCATGGAACTTGAGGATTTACATTACCTCAATAGGTGCTTTCACTTTCACAACACCTCATGGAGGTTACAGGACCATTGTTATCTCCCATTTTATAGATGAGGACATCAGGTTCAGTCTCCCCATGCAATGGTAGAGGATAACAGGATGCTGCAGACAAGTTATCGCCAGCAATGTGTGAAGTGATGCACGGCTCACGGCACCGCCCAGCACTGCATGTAGGGACTCACAGCAGCCGGCACCATCCAGTGCCAGAGGAGGGACTCACGGAGCCCGGCACCACCCAGCGCTGCGTGGAGTGACGCACAGTGCCTGGCGTGGCCTGCAGTGTGGGGTGCACTCACCCTTCCTCGTCCGGGCGGGGGCTTATGCACAGAGATCGCAGGTCAAAATCAAAAGCCAGGTGCGCTGCCACCTGAGGTAGCTCCCTAAGAGCCCTATCCTTAGTCTCTGAGCCCTGAGGGAGCAGGACCCCCATTGCATCAAAGCAGTAGAGAGAGGAGGGATGACTGTCTGGCCAGTGTACTTGCCACATCCTGGGAGGAGCTTCTTCCTGTTAATGATCCGTGTTAACGGTCCTCCCTGGACCTGACACAGAACATCATTTATCATAGTCATCTCTGCATCTGCTTCCTTCTGCGCAAGGAGAGGCAGGTGATACTTATTCCTAAGGGCACACAGTAGGTACTCAGTAATGGTCGGACAAGTGGCTTATCATTCACTCCTGCTCTGCTCCTGTAGCATGTTAAGAAAGAAACAGCCTTGAAATTTTGCCTATTGAGTTAATTCCTTGGTGGCAAGAATCGGCAAACTTTTTCTCTAAAGGGCGGGACAGTTACAGTTTGGACCGTGTAGTCCATACAGTCTCTGTTACAGTTACTTAGCTCTCCTTTTGTATTGCAAAAAGCAGCCCTGGATACACATAAACACATGAGCCAGGCTGTGTTCCAGGGAAACTTAATTTGTACAAATGTGTGGACCAGGCAGGGTACAAGGGCTGGAGTCTGCCTTCTCCTGCTTCTAGGGCTGGCAGACACAGAAATCAGTGTTTTTAACATAGTGCAATAGAACAGTTTTTATACTATGCATTCTCCAAACATAGAGCCTTCAAGGAATTATACCTATCCCAGGGCCAGCATCAGCCCTTTATTCATCACCCACTTATTCATTCATTCATTCACCACATGATATTGAGCTCTTCTGTGGCCAAGCATTTTTGTAGTTGTAGCAGAAGAAATGATCCTAGAAATATAATATTATGTTCATAATTGGTCCTGAGTTACTGGCCCCCAGAAGTCCTTTCTTTGCTCATTATTTCACTCCAGTTGTCTCCTTTGGATCCTGGATGTTTCTGGAATGACTTTTAAGCAATGCCTTGTTCAGCTGACATCATCTGTGTCTGATCTCAGTGACTTGTGTCACTGCAGCTTTGTCTCTGACTTCAGGACATACTTTGGGGCTGTGTTGGACAATGTCCCTCTGCGACTGAGGCTACAGCTAGGGCTGTTACCTTATACCTTTCTTCTCTACTCTGTGAGGCTGACCCTTCTGCCTGAGCTCATGGGAAGGAGCCAGACACTGAGTGCGCTGGAATATTCCTGCTCTCCACTGAAAAAGTACAGTGTGTGTCAGTGTGTGTATTTACATATATGTACATAATTTTAAAAATGTAACTAAAATTTTAGGAGAACTAAAAATAAGGAGAAAAAATTTTATTTAAATACTTGAAATCATGAGGCATACACAATTATTAGCTATTTAGACACGAATGTTATTTAAGTGGACATACATGGACAGAGTTTCCTTGAGGAGCAATTACACTGGAGTGGTGATATCTAAACCACTTTTAGGAATAGTTTTAGCATTTTGGCAAATCACTGCTTGGTAAACATCATCAAAGAAATTAATTTCTTTATCTACACAACACACTGTTGAGTTTAATCATCCTTATAAATGCTTTCTTCTTCATTCTCTTAAGCCTAGGCCTTCAACAAAACAATGAACCAAGCTCTGATGTATGACTTTCACTGACATTAATGCTCTCAGGTAGATAGCATGAGCTCAGAACCTAGACCAGGTGCCTGAGAGCTCACCCCCAGGCTGTGTATCCCCTATGCCCACATAACAGACCTAAGTAACCATAGGAGCACAGAATTTGGTGAAACAGAGTAAAATAGTTGGGAAGCAATGAATTGTGAGTTCATTCTACCTTTGCATTTAATGGAATTAATTAAATTATAAGTCTATATAATTTGATATTTAATATTGGCAGAGTCAAAACATAAATTGTATCCATGAGTGGAGGACTGATTCCTCTAAGTCCTTGTAAAATAACATATATATTTTTTCTTGATAATTTGTATCAATAATTATTAGAGTCTATTGTTGCAATAACATAAGATCTAGATTTAAACCACTTAACACAGATAAAATCAATCTGAGGTTAACAGAAAAATGTAGACCTTGGACCAAGTGCTTGGCATGCAGTGATCATTGAGTAATTACTAAATGTGGATAAGTCAAGAGAATAGAAAATGTGAAATCTTGAGGGGGGGAGGGGCAAGATGGCCGACAGGTACCAGCCTCCGAAGGAAGCTCCTATCTGGGGGAAGGATAAAGTCCAGAAAATACCTAACAAAGTTGAAGACTAGGAGTCCAGCCGAGAGAGGAGTGAGATATGCAGGACACTTCTGCTGAGGCAAGTTGCAACTCCTAGAAAGCAATCTACAAGTACATAATACATCCCAAAGGAAAAGTGTCCATGCCCTCCCCAAAGAAAATTGTGTTTTTCTCTTTGTTTTCTCTTCATCTGCTCCTATGAGTTTCCTGCAGGTGAGCAGTGAACCGAGGACTTATTGTCTCACCTCACGAGTGAGAGCTACAGAAAGTGGGTCTACTCCCCTAGAAAGAACCTGCTGAGACTCCAAACACCCTCTCATCAGGCAGAAAAATCAAACTAACATTTTGCTGCCATTTTGAATTCTCAATTCACCATTCCCCCCTTGCCTGCAGAGACAGTGAGAGGAGGCCCAACAGCAGCATCCCCCCACCCCTGAGGGACCAACCACCCTGTCCTGACCCTGCAGCCAGAGAACTGCTTGAGCTGCATGTTCCCCATGCAGCTGCTATTGCTCTACCACTGCTCCTGGGCACCCGAGTGGGGCACCCCAAGGACTGATCGACCCACGTGTTACTGGCACCCCAGGGCCGGTGGCCTGAGAACTGTGAGAGGATGGTCAGTTGAGAGGGAACCACACTGGAGTGGTGGTACCCTGAAGTGAAGAGCTACAGCTGAAGCAGCTAGAACAGTAAGGCTCACCTCCCTGAGGCTTCTCTGGACAGACACACCCTATCTCTCCAGGCAACCAGAGGAAGCCAGCATCTTCTCTAGTGGCAGCCAGTGGCTGAACGTTTTTGGGATGGTCTCCAAACGGTGCAAATTCAGTATGGGGTGGAATCAGCAGAAAAACTCTGGTAACCTGAATAACCAGAGCAGATCAACTCCCCCAAGGAAGGATGGGGGCAGATGCAATTGAAGATCCCATCCATAAACAGATGGCTAAGATGTCAGAAATTGAGTTCAGAATCTGAATAACAAATAAGGTTAACAGAATGGAGGAAAGGAGGGAATTAGAATTTCAAATTATTCAAAAGCTGTCTTAAGAATTTGATGATATCAAAGATAAAATGATCAAAGATTTTGACACACTGAGGCAAGAGGTTGCAGCCCTCAAAGATCTGAAAAATATGGTAGAATCCCTCAGTAACAGAATGGAGCAGGCAGAAGAAAGGATCTCTGACATTGAAGACAACGCTTCTGAATGGGCCCAAGTGCTCAAGGATGAAGAGAAATGGAAACCAAAAATGGATCACTCTCTCAGAGAGCTCTGGGATAATTCAAAGAAAACTAATATTTGTCTTATAGGAATCCCTGAAAGTGATGAAGTTGCTTCACAAAGCACAGAATCTCTCCTTCATGAAATTATGAAAGACAACTTTCTAGACTTGCCAAGAGATTCTGATATTCAGATAGCAGATAGTTTCAGAACCACAGCACAACTCAACCTGAAAAGACAACCCCCAGACACATCATAATTAACTTCACTAAAGTTAATATGAAAGAGAAAATTCTGAAAGCAGCTAGAT
>CAUYQV010015203.1:0-15091 GCA_963574575.1 Galagoides demidoff | reverse complement strand
CTCAAGCTATCCCCCTGGGTAGAGTGCCATGGCATCACAGCTCATAGCAACCTCCAACTCCTGGGCTCAAGCGAGTCTCCTGCCTCCACCTCCCAAGTAGCTGGGACCACAGGCGCCCGCCACAACGCCCGGCCAGTTTTTGGTTGCAGCCATCATTGTTGTTTGGCGGGCCCGGGCTGGGGATTCGAACCCGCCACCTTAGGTGTACATGGCTGGCGCCTTAGCCGATTGAGCCATAGGCGCCGCCTATACTTCTATCTTTTACACTTAGGTCATTTTAATTAATTTTTATTTATGGTGTGAAGTAAGAGTCAAGATTCATTTTTTTAAAAATCCAGTTGTTTTTCAGCAGCGTTTATTGAATACAACTATCCTTTCCCAATTGAATTGCCTTAACACCTTTGTGGAAACTCAATTGAGCAAACATAGGTGAGCTAGATCATTGTTTTTCTAAAACTCAAATATTAAATTTAAAAAGTTAAATTAAATGCTATTTGAGAAAGTCCAGGAGAGGAATATGTTCGGGATATTTTAAAAATAAGAAACAGTCCTGAAAAAAATTATCTGGTTATGCCTGAACCTCAACACAACCCGAGCCCTCAAAGAGCTGAGACTATGCCTAACTTAGGCTTGTCTGCCCAGTGCCCTACACACAAGGGGCTCCCACTGCACGTTTACTGAATAAACAAAAGAATGAATGAGTGAATGAGGTCAGCCTTCTATGTGAAAGCACCATGAAAAGAAACAGAGCCTCATGAATATCCTTGCCTTTCCCAAAAGGGCTATTTATTTCCAAAAATTTATTCACAGTTACCATAATCACCAAGGGATCCTTCCTTTAGATGAAATGGGCAACTTGGAATAGAACCAAAGACTCATACTGTGTTTGGGGAGGGCAAAAATCTCAGTACGGGGAGGGAGGGTCCTGCCTGGGTTCCTAGATGCCCCCATGCCTTTACCTGCATCTCTGTGAGGAACTGCGGAGCTAATAATGCATCTACAATCTTAGGTGTGCAAGGAGAAATTTCTTCTAATCCACCTCCTTTCTGACTGTGAGCCTTCGCTTTTCCAGGATGGAAGAGAGAGCAGAGCAGGCTCTCTCTGGGCTTGGCTGCTCTGGTTCCGAGCCATGCAAGTGGCAGGAGCCTCTGTAAGGTTCCCCAGGCCACTCCCCATCCCAGCTGTGGGAGACACAGAGGTTACTCTATCTGGGAAAGCAGGTGCAGGCCCACTACCCGCAGGCCCTCGGCCTGTCCACTCATATCACCTCTAGGAGAACTAGTTCTCATCTGAGGATGGAAGCCCGTGCTTCTTGCTTCTCCCAGCATCCACTCGTGACCCTACATCCTCTACACTCTCATCCCATTTGTCCTCAGAGGCGATCGACACAGCTGAGTAGTTACTTGAAAAGGAAGATGGAGAGCAAAGAGAAATTTCTGGAGCTAACAGAGCAAAGGAACTCTGTAAGATAAAGCGTTGGGAATATGCCAATTAATGTAAGTTGTTGATATTATTAATATTAGCAGAGGACCAGGAGCCCCAGTCTGTGACAGGAATTAGAAGGAGGCCTGGCTACCACACTGCTGCTCAGCGACAGAGTGCCAGCCAAGTTTCAACCCATGTGACTGCGCTTCCATCCAAGACAATTTGAATTAATTTTGTGCGTGAAATTTGGTGGGATGCAGTGCCAAATGTTTAACTGAAATCAAGATGCAAACTTCCCTTCATCTACTCGTTTTGTAAATCCTGTCAAAAATAAAATCAAAGCCATTAAGCTTGTCTGGCAACATTTGTCTTTTATGCAACACGCTATTCATTGTTCCTGACTTCCTCATCCTGGGCTGTGGGCCCCCTCCCGCTCGCCAATATTTGTTCTGGTGTATTTACGGTCCCTGGGCAGGCTCAGCGCACTGTCGGCTCTACTGACTTTGCCAAGTCTCAGATGCCTTTTAGGGACTTATTTTATTTAAAGAGCACCCCATTAATGGGTTTAATGGCCTTTCAATCACTTAGTGTGCATTGTCAATGAGGGAGAATCGATTTTCTGAGAATTCCTGTTCTGGGAGGAAAACAAACAGCCCTTCCTTCCCATTGCAATTTGGCCAATGAACAGATGATGCAGAACCGCTGTGTCCCAGACTCACACAGCTCTCCTTGGGGGGGCCTGCCAGCGCCAGGCTGCAGCTCAGCCAGCACCATGCTGAGTAGGACCTGCCCCTTTTTCTGATCTGCTTTCTCCTTTGGGACTTGACTCAATAGATTATAGGGACACCTTACATAGGAACTTTGGATGAACTTAACTGTCAGTCTCACAAAACACCCACTCCTGAGTTTGTGCCACCCTCTTTGGTAAAGAAGCAAACCATTACCCACGGAGATTTAGTGGATGCTGTTGATCCCCAGTAATAGGTGGGAAAGAATGGCTGGCCTTCCAGTGGCACCCCAAGACATGGACTTTTCTTGGAACTCCACAGTCTTGAGATCCTCGAAGGAACGATTAAGCACATACTCTCCCTGAAGTATCTTCTAATGCCATCGCTATCTGTTGGTGACCTCCAGTGTGGAAGACATTGTGCTTGGCACCTTGGGAGTTAACACAGGGGACATAACGAGAATCAGAAGCAGTCCCAGCCAAAAGTCAGGGTTTGTCCCTTCCATGTTAGGGTCTCCTTCAAGTGTCATTCAGCAAAACTCTCTCCTTCCTCTCCTTTTCTCCCCATTCCCTCCTCCTCACTCTCCTCCACTTTTCCTCCTTCTTCAGCCTGCTTCCAAGAACCCAGCATTAAACCCCCACATTCTCAGTAACAACAGCCGAATTTTGTGGAAGCTGAGGGTGTGCCAGAGGCCACCCCAGCCCCCGGCACTCTGAGTCTCATCACAACTCTATGGAAAGGCTATTGTCATCGCTATCCCCATTTTAAGAGAAGGAAGCTGAGTTTAAGGGATGGCACCTCATTAGCTGGGTACCCAGATCCACTGGACTTGAAGACCTTTGCTCTTAAACTTACACTTACTTTGTCTTTTCTTGCTCTTTATGGGGCACTTGGATTCCCAGGGAGTCCTAACTAGCAGATACCCCTTGTCCTAAGGTGAGCAAAACAATTCTGTTTATATCCAACTAGTTATAATAAAACCTATCATGTATGAAGCGCCCATTCTGTGTCAAACATCTCATATATCTTTTTTCACTTAATTCTCACAAAACCATCTCTAGACACAGAGAGGTGCACCAAGGGTTTAAGTGCACCAAAGGGCACCAAAAGGGCACCAAGAGGTTAAGTGATTGGCCCAAGTTTTTGCAACTCTAAGTAACAATAACAGTATTGATTAAAGGCTTATAGTATGCCAAGAAATGAGTTAAGATTTTTTTTTAAGATTTTTATATCTATGTTTTTGATCCTTGCAAGGCAAGTAGTATTTATAGCTTACAGATGAAGAAACTGGGGCTCAGGGATTTAAGATTGTACACACCCTGTAAGTGGTGGACCCAGTATTCAACGCCAGACAGCAACGCCATGGCCACGTCCCAAAGCCAATGCTGTTCATATTGCACCAAAACCACTTCTGACCTCTCCTAAAGCCCTGTGGAAAATGGCCCACAAATTTCCTCCAAACAATTGTTAGAGACAAACCTGGGAGACTTCAGGTTTGCAGCAAGGCTGTCTCTTAACCACCTGCTACCCTGAACCGGAACTTCATCTGCATTTGTCCTTCTGCAGCAGTCTCCAATTCCCAAGCAGAACATAATTTGACTGTAAAATTTGCCTTAACTAGGCAGCTGTCTGCTGCAGTCAGGCACCAGGCTCAGGTGTGACTCCCAGTAGGCTCCCCTGAACCAGCGTGCCAGCCTCCGTAAAGCAATATAAAGTCACCTCCGAGGAATTAGATGCCACTTGCAAGAGGCATATGTGCCATGCCCGCTTGTTGTCAGCTCAGAACAGCGCGGGGTGCCAATCATGACTCAATTACTCCCAGGACTTCTCTCCTGAAGGCTACCCTGTCATTTACAAGAACGAGCACAGGGCAGACTACCAAATGCCTTGGCGCAGGAGCGTTTCTTGGGATTGTGTCTTGGAGGGGAGGGCTTATAGACTGAATCGGCCTCCCTTCACACAGTGCCAACAGCCCATCAAAAAGAGGGATCCCAACATCTAACAGGGAAGATAATTCTATTCCACAAATATCATCTGAACCTCTATGATATTTAGGACACTACGCTAGGGAATACAAAGGTAAATCAAAAGCCCAATCTCAGCCTAACCTGGCCCCACAACTTAGACGGGTACATAGAGTACTAGGTGGAGTACAATAAGATGCTCTCAGGAGGTATAACCAGTCAAGTTCAAGACATCAGCTTTGGCTGAAACAAAGGAAAAAGATGAGATTACTGGAAGAAAGACCATAGAAAACAAGAAAGAAGAGGAAAATGCCCAGACAGAGATTTCTACAGAGACCTAATCTATGTGACAAAGGAAATAGTAAAGATTTCATAGAGAAGGAGAAAGAGGGGGAAAGTAACAGCACCGAATCCCAGAAAGTACAGGGTGATACGTGGGAGGGAATTTCCATAGTGTCCAATAAGAGCAAGATGACGATCAGGAGAAATGACTCAGAGCTGGGAGGACGCTGACAACCCTCAGAAAACACACCAGGAAAGGGCCACCCACAGTTTGCCCAAGGTCAAGGAGTTAGGTGAGTGGTGAGGAAAGTGACCAGACTGAAGATAACACTTTAGATTTGTTTAATAGTAAAAGGAAGGAGGGGGTCAAGGCCAGGAGGGTGAGGGCGAGCTGATCTCAGGGATGTGTTTTGAAGGTAGAGGAGATACAGGCATGCCTGCAAGGCCCCAGAGAGGAAAGCTGGAGGATACGAGGGGAATACGGGGCAAGATTCTAGGGCAGCACGAGGGACCAAGGGCACAGGGTGATAAGTTCAAAGTAGAAAAGTGGGGAGACACTTCAGAGGACAGGAGCAAGGAAAAAGGCAAGCAGCCACTGTAGTTATTTTCAGATGGAGAAGGGGATGTGGAAGGGACTTATAACTGGTACCCTTGACTTTGCCATAATATCATAAATGATCTCCAAAAGAGTGATTATTCTGTCACAATCTTGTGGGCACTGCCCTAAAATTCTCATCTTCCAAACAATGATGCTACAGGAAGTGGGGAGAGATTCACTGCATTCATTTGTCACCAGGCTAATTTTCATCTTCTTCTTTCTCAACATTTTTTAAAAATTACATTTATAATTGCAGTAAATTTTGTTCTTCTCACTTGCCTGTCTTTACTTCTTCTTAAAAATATCTTATAACCTTCATCTGCAGGATCTGCATCCTCAGATTACCACCCACTCCAGAGTCTAAGGGGCTAATTATCCAGTCTGAAGACCATCTGGGTGTTTCTCTTCCTCTTGGCCATTCCCCTGCTCAGCAGTCCTCCCCCAGGACATGGGCTGCAGAAGCACAAAGGGTAAAACTCAAACCAGCCATTTTGTTGCTTATTTTGGGATCTAGCCAAATACTGGGATGCTATTAGCTTAAATGAGATTGGGGGCTATCTGAGGTCCATAGGTTCATTAACCCTGACCACCCATGGTTACTCGTAAAGTCAGAAAGATGAAAATGTCTGTGTGAGGAGAAAAGACACACTGAGTGAAGGTCCCACTGGTGGAGGTCTAAGTAAACAAACACCTCTCTGTTCTGACCACCTCCTTGTTCTCTAAGTCTCACTTTCTCATCAGGACACCCTAATTTGCAATTTCAGATATGGCATTTTCAGATCGGAAGCCCCAATGGCTGGTGGCACTGCCATTGGAACAAATCAGTGATTCTTCCAGTTTCTGGAATGTTATTCTCTGAATATTCATCAGCATTATGGTTAGGACAGCATCTGATGCTTTGTACTCTACCCATGTCATTGAAAACTGAGTACAGGACATGATCAGATGGTGTCTGGTTTCTGTTTACTTCTTACTGAATTTCAGAGGTCTATATTTTTAAGACACTCCAATAAGATGTTACCACCAGGGGATAATGGCTAATAAATACACAGGGTGTCTCTATATTATTTCCTACAACTGCATGTGAATCTATAATTATCTCAGAATAAAAAGTGTAATTTTAAAAGGCTCCTGGGGAAGGAAGAAATGAAGAGTTGTTCTCAATGGATAAAGTGTTTTACAAGATGAAAACATTCTGGAGATCTATTGTACAATAATGTGAATATACTTAGTCTTACCAATCTGGACACTCAAAAATGATTAAGATGGTAAATTTCTATGTTACATATTACATGGGTTTTCTACCCTATTAAATTTTTTTTAATATTTTTTAAACATCTTCAAGAACTTTTTACCAGGCTCAGCACCTATAGCTCAAGTGTCTAAGGCACCAGCCACATACACCAGAGCTGGGCCTGCCAAACAACAATGACACTACAACAAAAAAATAGCAAAATAGCCAGGTGTTGTGGCAGCTGCCTGTAGTCCCAGCTACTTGGGAGGCTGACACAAGAGAATCAGACTTAAGCCCAGGAGTTAGAGGTTGCTGTGAGCTGTGACGCCATGGCACTCTACCCAGGGCAACAGCTTGAGGCTCTATCTCAAAAAAAAAAAAAAAAATAGAATTTCTTACCAGGAAGACAGCTAAACATAATAATGATTTTATATATTCACATCCACTAAAATGGCTAACATTTAAAAGACTGACAGTACCAACTGCTGGAAAGCATATGAAAGAGGTGGAACTATCATCTGCCATTGGTGGGACATCTGATCACTATGCAAACAGTACGGCCATTTCTTATAAAATTTCAGGTACTTGATAATAATATATGATATCCAGAAATTCTACCTGTAGGTATTTATTCGAGAGAAATGAAAGCATATGTCCACCAAAAAAGACTTGAACTTAGAACCTTTATTCAAAATAGCCCAAAACTGGAAACAGCCCAAATATCCATCAACTGGCAAATGGATAAACAAAATATGATGATTGAAATATGCATTGAAATATGCCAGTGCATTGAAATGATTAAAACTTCTGATAAATACCACGTGAGTGAATTTTAGAAACATTACGCTGCATGAAAGAGTTTAGACATGAATATATACTGTGTGATTCCATTTATTTGAAAGCCTAACAGGCAATCCTAGTCTACATGACAGAAAGAAGATCTGTGGTTGTCTGGGGACAAAAAGAATTACATGTGGGAAGTTGTTGCAAAAAAACGCAAAGGAACCTTTGGGGTGGTAGAAATGTCCAATATCCTGATTGAGGTGGTGATAGTTACTTGAGTGGTTGTGTGTATATATTTTGTTTTATGTAAAATATACCTAAATGAGTTGACTAAGAAAAAAGAGAAAAGACTGGGGTGTAGTGGCTCATACCTGTAAACCGAGCACTCTGGGAGACTGAGGCAGATGGATTACTTGAGCTCACGAGTTTGAGACCAACCTGAGCAACAGCAAGACCCCTGTCACTACTGAAAATAGAAAAACTAGCCAGGCATCATGGCTGGTGCCTGTAGTGCCAGCCACTCAGGAGCCTGAGGCAAGAGAATCTCTTAAGCCCAAGAGACTGGGGTTGCTGTAAGTTATGGCACCATGGCACTCAACCCAAGGCAACTGAGTGAGACTCTGTCTCACGAGAGAGAGAGATCCAAGAATCTCTAACAGATTGGAAAACAAAATAAACCCTTATCCTCAGTAGCTTAACTTCTTAATCCTAAATGCATCTTTGGAAATTATTAGGTATCCTGAGTCAACAGAGTCTGCCTTAGGTCAGCCAGTAGGGGGAACTTTTTCTCAAATTGAGGTCATCAACTCAACAACCTACCAGGTTAATGCAAAGCTTTGAAGATGTAATGCTTACTGTCTACACATCTGTCCCCTCTCCATAGGTGCAGCTACTTAGCCCCAGGTAGTCGGAGCATAGAGTACCCCACTGAGAAGCCAACCCTGTTCCCACTGAGGAATGGGGGAAGTAATAGTTCTAGACCAGATGTTGGTGCTTCAGCATTTAGGCTTCCTACTGTGGTCCCACTGTGATGGTGAGGACAAGGCTAGTTTAAATGCTTATAAACAGGCCAGGCAAGGTGGCTCACGCCTGTAATTCTAGCACTCTGGGAGGCCAAGGTGGGTGGATTGCTTGAGCTCAGGAGTTTGAGACTAGCCTGAGCAAGAACAAAACACCAACTCTAAAAATAGCTGGGCACTGTGGTGGGTGCCTGTACTCCCAGATGCCAGGGAGACTGAGGCAAGAGAATCACTTTAAGCCCAAGAGTTTGAGTTTGCTTTGAGCTATTAAGTCACAGCTCTCTACCAAGGGTGACAAAGTGAGATTCTGTCTCAAAAATAAATAAATAAATAAATAAAATGCTTATAAACAAGGCCTCCTCTTATTGCCCAGCCATGGTGGTCAGATCTCTGCCACAGTGTTTGTGCCTGTGCTTCTATCTCAATGACAGTGGGGTCTAGGCTTGGTTTTGTCAGTTGCTTTATAACCTGAAGACACCTTGAGCCCTGGTGCCAGATCAGCTAGCCTGCCTGGACTGCTGTTTGCCTGCAGCCAGGTTCTCACAATGTGGAACTCTGCCACATACAAGACTGCACCTGGGACCCACCCTGCAGGAATTCCTGGAAATCAGGCCTTGCCCACACCTGCTCTGCCACACCCCTGGCTTGCCACCCATCCATCCTCAAGTGTCTTTGTCACCAACTCCTGAGGGCTTCCTAGATTTATGAATATAAGATTCCTTCCCAGGAATGCCCCCCTCTACCATTAATTATACTCTGGTTCTCAAAGGTATGACTTTAAGTTGTTATTCACCAGAAAACCTCTTGGTGAGACAATCCTAAGTTCTTAGGGAGTAAATTTTGATGCATTATAAATTAATTCTCTTTATGTTCCATCTAGAATCATGGAATTGAAAATCCAGAAGGGTTTCAGAATCCATCTACTTAAATCATCCTTCCATAGCAGGAATGCAGAGTGAACATGGAGGTCCTACTTTTGAACACTTACAGTAGAGGGCACTCACTGCTTTTCAAGGCTGCCAGATATAATTACTAAAATCTCCTTTCTACGAGCTTCAAATTTATGTCCTTGGAAATCACTATCTTGGTTTCTATTCTTTTGGGAAGAACACAGATTTCCCTTTCTATCCAATAGCACTTTAATTGTTCAAAGTCGGCAACTGCATGTTCCTGTCTCCTCTGCCTCGCATATTGTTCTACCTCTGGAAAAAAATCAGTTCAACTCAATCGGGTTCCATCTCAGTTCTAGGCAGCATGCTGGGTGCTTGGGATGCAAAGATGAGCAAGTCATGGCTCCTGCTTTCAAAGAGTTTGTAGGCTGAGATGGGAGAGTGAGCGAGTGCGGAGTGGACACTCAGAGGAGTAGCCCCACTGTGTGGGGAAGCAAAGAGTGAGAGGGCATTGTAGGTACTAGAAACAGTATGTGCAAAGGCCCAGTGGCATTGCTGGAGGGGGGTTGGCAGTGGGTAGGGGAAAATATAATAAGAGATAATGCTGGACAGGAAATCCAGAACCAGATTATGAAAGACCTTTGTAAGTCATGCTCAAGAGTTTTAAGCAGGGAAATGACATAACATTCCAGTTTGTGAAAGATTTTCTTGACTACTTTACACAGAAACAATTTGAGAGGGACAAAGCTGAAGACTGAAGAGGCCTCATGACAGCAAGGGGAGAGATGTCCCTGGCCATACCTAATAGCAATAAGTGAACTCAATGGAGAGGTGCTAAAAATTTCAAATCAATAAGACTTGGATGCAGGTGTGCAGGAGAGGGACTTCAAAGTCATTTTTCTGGCTTGAGTGGATGGCGATACCCTAAGAAGATAGACAACAGGCAGGGAAAACCATGTGTGGAGCAGGGATCCAGGCAGTGCCACTTGCACGTGTTAAGTGTTTTGGGGACACAGATGATGATGAGCAGATGGTGTCACAGCTAACAGGAGAGATCTGAGTGGAAGAAATGGGTGTGAGTCACGGGCCCTTAAGTGGTTGTTGAAGACATGGGTGTGGATGAAGGCAGCCAGCAAATGTGTAAATCATGACAAGAGAAGAGTACTGAGAATGAAACCTTGGGAAACATTCTTGGGATGGGCACAGAAGAAGTGAAGTAGGGAGTGGCTAGGAGCCATGAGGAAAACCAGGATGCAACTATAAGCAAAATGAAGTTTCCAAATACTTGGCTATCCTGGCCAACTTTCTCCTTTGTGCTTTTCGTTGTTGCTATTTTGATTTCTTTTTCACTAACCTTCCTTAGACAGGAAGTTTTGACTGGACACAATGATCCAGATATAGTAGTGGGGAACTGTCTCCTACATATGGACCCTATAGTTCTAAAACTGCAGGCTGGATGTCCTGTTGGTTCAAACAAAATCATCTGAAGTGTTGCAACAATTAGCTAAACAATCAATCCACAGCTATTGAGCCTGATTGTGCTGAGATTTTAAAGTATAAAACCTCCAAAATACACACTGTAGTAGAAGAGATCAGAGACAGATAGATCAATAGATGTGAAGACCCTGTTGTGATGGTCAAAATAAAAACCTCCTGCTCCCAGAATCTAAGACATCCTCTCATGCTTTCCTGACTTGGCTTGTGGTATTTCCTCTACCTGGAATTCCCTCCCCTCTTGTGTTGGTTATCAATTTATTGCCTCTCAGCTCCAAATTCACCCTTTTTGCCTTCACTGTAAAGATGGATCTGGGCCCTTCAATCATTTATTTTTATTTTTATTATGTATTTATTTACCAGTTGGGATGATGTTAACTTTGTCAGCTGAGGATGCTTGAGAGATATTGCAGGAAGAAAGGAGGTTTGGGAAAGGGGGTTTGTTCCTGGTCCCCATGTGCCTGCTCAGCAGGCTTATGTAGTACTTCCAAATGCCTGGCTCCTATAGTGCCAGGAGGGCAATAGCTTCTCCTAGTTTCTCTTAGCTTGGGGAAATTTGTAGCAGAATGATGCCTGTGAGACACCTTCCCATGAATAGCTTTCCCCCAGTACCCTGGATGGGAGTATTTTGGGCAAGTTCCAGGCAGCAAATTTTCAGCAATTTCTACTGGCCTAGCACCATAGTATCTTCTCCACCAATCAGTGACTCACAGTCATGCCTCCTCCAACATCTGGATTTCACCTTTGGACAGAGTGATTTCTCCTGATATCTGTTATTCTTTATCGTCTAGGGGAGGTTTTCCTTCTTACTGGCCAATACTTTGTTACTCCAATTCCTCATATAATCAATAAATCTTCATATAGTAATCTCCCTGTTATCTGGTAGTTTCTGTAGTTTCTGGTTCCTTGAGAGTTATTGTTAAAAATAGGCATAATTCTATACTCCATACTATACCCTAGCATACCATAAAACTCTGTATTGACTTGATATTAATATTGAAATATATTAATTAGAACCAAATTAAGACAAATTTCATTTCCTGTAACACAGTTTTACAACAGTATTATAAAACAGCTTTGTAAATGCAATGTACAACTTTAGTTAAATGGTAGTCAATGCAATTTTCACCTTCACTACCATTTTTTTAACTTCTTGTAACACACATTAACATTTAAGACTATTACAGAGAACACATGGGAGCCACAGGAGTGATGCACCATAAAGTGTTGGTAACGGCATAGTGACCCAGGTTTAAACTCTGATTGTTTTTTGTGGCCAAGTCATGTGCCAGTTGCTTGAGAATGCCGATGGAGTTCCACATGACGGGGACTTTACTGTCTTAAGCTTTCCCTATTCAAATTGTAGTTTTGTTTTCCTGATTAGACCCAGATTGATGTACTTCTTTTGTCTACCTGACTAGACTTAGGCTTCATTGATGTATTTTGCCTGACAAAAAGCTCAGTAGGTACATGTTGAATGTTTTTATCCATGCATGAATGAATGAATTCTACTATTGCTTGGAAGCTATTTAGGAGTTATGTTGGCAAGTGAAACTTAGCTTTTATTTGATTAAAAATCAGAATCCCCCAGAGTCCATGGTCGGAAGACTCTGGATTTGGCATCTTTGGGACAGAACTTGACCCTCCTGGAATCTCATCATCACCTCAAGCCAGGCCTCTGTAACCATGGTTACCTCCTGCCACAGACAGCTCTACCTGTCACCCTCAGGGTCCCACATCGCAAACTGGTTTTTAGAACCTAATCTCATGGTACTAAGTTGGGAACCAAAGGAAAACTTCCCCAAGATACTTATCTTAAAGTTACTGCAACAGCCTTAATAAGTAAATATTGTTAAATAATCTATTTTTATATCAATGAGGCAGGCATTTAGTCAAACAATTTCCAAACCCTCATTTTCCACATAGTTGGGTGTATCTAGTTACCTCCAAAGGTTTTGTAAAAGTGTCAAAAAGATCCCAATAGACAAAATTAATTTACTTGGCCCTTTCAGCTGGCATGAAATAGGAGTAGAAAAGTACAGATAGAATACTTTTATAAAAAGCAGTAGATAGAATAGGAAATTTTCAAAGTATGGAAATTATTCATCTACATTATAGGCATTGCATAAATCAGTTCACACTTTACCACACCTTTAACCACTCCTAAAACAAGGGCATAAAAATAATCATTATACGTACATACTTTTTTTTTTGCAGTTTTTGGCTGGGGCTGGGTTTGAACCCACCACCTCCAGCATATGGGGCTGGCACCCTACTCCTTTGAGCCACAGGTGCCATCCTATATGTACATACTTTTATAAAAAGTAGTAGATAGAATAGGAAAATTTCAAAGTATGGAAGTTATTCATCTACATTATAGGCAATGCATAAATCAGTTCACACTTTACCACACCTTTAACTGCTCCCAAAATAAGGGTATAAAAATAATCATTACACATATACACATACCCACACATCTGTTTGCTTTATCTTTCTCACATAGAGGTATATACCTCACATTAGGTATATATACCTAAATATTTGTACATGTAGATAAATATATTTCTGTTATGGTATTATTCGTCACAATATTTTATTTACCTTTCTCTAGTCTTTCATTTCTATATTCTTCTCTCAGTTTCTCCCATCTGCAAAATCATTATGTTATAAGCACTAAAAAAGTTAACACTTATGAAGTTCTGGTATAGTGCCAGGCACAAATTAAGAACTATTTTAAGTGTTAAAAATAATTACGTACGAATAAATTTAACCAAGGAGGCAAAAGATTTGTATGCTGAAAACTACAAAATGCTGCTAAGAGAAATTAAAGATATAAATAAATGGAAGGACATCTCATGTTCATAAACTTAATAATATTAAGATGTCAGTGCTTCCCATGGTGATCTACAGATTCAATGCAATCCCTATTATAATCCCAACAATGTTTTTGCAGGTAAAATAATCCATTCTAAAATATGTATGGAATCTCAAGGGACCCAGAGTACCAGAAACAATCACACTTCTCAGTTTTAAAACTTGCTACAAAGCTACAGTAATCAAAAGAGTGGTAGTGGAAGATAGACATATAGACCAATAAAATAAAACAAAGAGGAATAAGATAAAATAAAATGGACTTCATCAAAATTAAAATCTTTGGTGCATCAAAGGATATTGTCAAGAAGATAAAAGGCAACTCACACAAGGGAGAAATATTTGCAAATTGTATACTTGATAAGGGATTGACATCCAGAATATATTTTTAAAAACTCTTATAACTCAACAACAACAATAACCCTAATTTAAAAATAAGCAAAGAACAATACTTACCAAAGGGGAGGGGTAATGAATTAGTGTTTGATAGGTACAGTGGATGATGGATGGGGATGATGGTTGTACAATAATGTAAATGGACTTAATGCCACTGACCTATATACTTAAAAATGTTCAAAATGCTAAATTTCAGGGTGGGGCCTGTGGCTCAGTGAGTAGGGCACCAGCCTCATATACCAAGAGTGGCAGGTTCGAACCTGGTCCCAGCCAAACTGTAACAAAAAAAAAAAAAAAAAAGCCAGGTGTTGTGGCTGGTGCCTGTAGTCCCAGCTATTCAGGAGGCTGAGGCAAGAGAATCGCCTAGGAGGTTACTGTGGATTGTGATGCCATGGCACTCTACCTAGCGTGACAAAATGAGACTATCTCTAAAAAAATAAAAATAAATAATAATAATAATAAAATAGTAAATTTCAATGGTAAATTTTACTATATTTATATAAATGCATATGTGTGTGTGTGTGTGTGTGTGTGTATAAACCCATGGTAGAAAACTCTAAAATGTAATAAAATAAATTAGAAACATGAAATCCAGTGCTTAGTACATGCCACATGCATGCTGTTCTGAATGCTTACCATGGTATTATTTGAGTTGAGCCTCTCAACAATCCCATGAAGCAGATACTGCTGCCCTTATTGTACAGGTGGGATGTGGATAAGGTGACCAGATTTTAACATTCGTAAAGCCGGACACCATTGACCGGGGTGGGGGTGGGGGGTTCTTAATTAAAAATTTGGTTTATATGAAGCAACAAGAATTTTCATAGAATGCAAAAATAGTATTGTAATATATATTTTTAATTTCAACATAAGTACAATTTACAAATATAATACATTAAAAAAATTATGTATAGTATTATTTTATTCTTTGGCATATTTCTCATTTGAGTGAATTTTTTTTAGTAGATTGCTGTTGTTGTTTACAAGGTCATGAAATTTTTCACAAGAATTTGTTAAATTATATTTCACACATAAAATGGCTTTCAAAGTCTCAACACTTAATTGTGATTTTTCTGATGTCCACACTTTATTTACTGTAGAAAAAAATGCATTGAGTCGCAGCATTAGTTCCTGGTAAGGACAGCACGTATCCCACAATTCTTAGTGCATTATTGTATGGAACATGGTTTGTTTCAAAATGATGAAATATTTCTAACCATTTGTTCTCTATTGTGATTTTTGCTGATGTCCAAGATTTAACCTTTTCCTTATCAATATATTTTTTTAATAATGATACTTTGTAAGTCATGTCACTTTCAAGGCCAGCACTAGACTTTTTGCCACCACTATAAAATATAAATAATATGAGTACTGTCTGCTAAATTCATGAAATAAATAAATAAATTA
>CAUYQV010015202.1:0-14191 GCA_963574575.1 Galagoides demidoff | reverse complement strand
GGTAAGTAGCTGGGTTTATCTCTTGGTTCTCTATTCTGTTCCGTACATCTACTACCTCTGTTTGTTTTTGATAGACAGAAACTTCTCCATATTGCCCTTAGTTTAAACCAGAATATATGAAAGTATTTTTTTCTTCTTCTCGTTGTCAACACTGGGCCATTTTTTTTTGTCTTTGCTAATCCGATAGGAAGAAAGCAGAATTTCATTGTTATTTTTACTTAATTTATTTGCTGTATAGCCAAATAGCTATCATTGTCTTTTGACTGTTGGGGTTTGGCTACTGGTATTTCTTAACTTGTGAATTTTGTAAATAATTTTGTGATATGCCTGTATCTTGTCCTTCATCTACTTTAGTCTTTGTGGGTTATTCTAGGTGATTTGTAAGAACTTGTTTTTTACACAAAAGGATAAGCTTATTTTTTAGGAATATTAATCCTTTGTGTATGTTTTACGTACTTTCCCCATATAAATACATTGTTTCTTTAGAAGCTTTTAATTAGTTTATCATCAAATGTGTTTTTTCCTTTACATTTTCTGGCTTTCGAGTCTTGTTTTTTTTAAGCTTTTTTGTCCAAGAATGTAAAGATCAACATTTTCTTTTTTTTTTTGAGACGGAGCCTCAAGCTATCCCCCTGGGTAGAGTGCCATGTCATCACAGCTCATAGCAACCTCCAACTCCTGGGCTCAAGCGAGTCTCCTGCCTATGCCTCCCAAGTAGCTGGGACCACAGGCACCTGCCACAACACCTGGCCGTTTTTTGGTTGCAGCCATCATTGTTTGGTGGGCCCGGGCTGGGGATTCGAACCCGCCACCTTAGGTGTACGTGACTGGCGCCTTAGCCGATTGGAGCGAAGATCAACATTTTCATCTAGTACCTCAATTATTCCACTGAAACCTGCAGCCTTCTAAAGTTTGTTTGAATGTGAAATGTGTGTCCTATTTATGTTTTTCCAAACAACTAGTCATTTTTTCTGGCTGATCATAAGAATTATTTAAGAAACATTTTTGAGTGCCTTCTTATGCTACCTTTATGAGGGGTGGGGAGTTATAGAAACTGCCAAGCAAATATAACAGAAACTTCAATTTCTCAAAAAATGGTTGTGTTAGTAATTAAGTTCTATATAAATGTGGTTTTGATCTTTTATTTTTTACTATTAGAAAAATTCTTTAGAAACGGAAATTCCTACTGTCAGTGTTTTAGCTGATGAAGAGTTCCTTCCCTTCAGAGAAAACACATTTGACCTGGTGGTTAGCAGTTTAAGGTTGGTAATCCATTTGTACTTAGAAAAAAAAATTGTTATAAATAGATAATTTATCATAAGATTTTACTATTACAAGGTAAAGATAATAGATAATGGAATAATTCGTAATAACTTTTTCTAAAAGCACAAACCAGTCATCTTGGTTTATAAACTATAAGATTTTGCTGCTAAAGACTTATTCTAGGCTCCCTGGTGGACATAATATGATGTAGTACCTCACCATTTTTTTTTTTTCCTTCCCAACTTTCAACAACTTGTTAAAGCTCATCTGTTTTAGAAGGGTTTTCCCATCTGCTTCAACTTTAGTAATTACTAATTTTGGATTTGCTATTGATTGGGTCAGGAGTTTGGAAGAGTATACAGGATCCAGTATTCAAATATTAGAGTACCATTATCCTAAACTCATTCTAGCAAATACAGGAAAGCTTCTTTAACTTTAATTCTATTTTTTAGAGACAGAGTCTCACTTTGTCACCCATGGTAGAGTGCCATGGTGTCACAGCTCAGAGCAACCTCCAGCTCTTGGGCTTAGGAGATTTCTTCTGCCTCAGCCTCCCAAGTAGCTGGGACCACAGGTACCTGGCATAATGCCCGACTATATTTTTGTTGCAGTTTTGACTGGGGCTGGGTTCGAAATCACCACTTCTGGTATGTGGGGCTGGTGCCCTACTCACAGAGCCATAGGCGCCGTCCCAACTTTAATTCTTATTCTGCACAGGAATATAGTCCTCAAGGTTACTTTTTTCCCTTTGTGTTTTCTACCATATCTTTTCACATTTATTACATAAACATATATTGTTTTATTTATTTATAAATATTAAATATTTATTGAATAGATTATAATATCTAAGACACTCCACTAGATATTCTGGAGGAATACAAAAGTGAATTCAGGCAGGGATCCTGCCCTCAAAGAACTCAGAGTCTCACAGAGAAAAATATATTCTCTGTGATGTTTCTCTGTGGTATCTTATTCTCCTATCTACTTATAGTCAAATAGATTTTCTTTCAAAGATTGAATATGGATGCTCTACATGTCCAATTCAACCCTTTTTTTTTTTTTTTTGAGACAAAGTTTCATTATGGTCGCACTTGGTAGAGTGCTATGGCGTCACAGCTCACAGCGACCTCTTGGGATTAAGCGATTCTTTTGCCTCAGCCTCCCAAGTAGCTGGGCCTACAGTTGTCCGCCACAACGCCCAGCTATTTTTTGTTGCAGTGGTCACTGTTGTGTAGCAGGCCCTGGGCCGGGTTTGAACCTGCCAGCCTCTGTGTATGTGACTGTAACCACTGTGCTATGGGTGCTGAGCCCAATTCAACCCTTTGGACAGCTGCTTTGAGGGTGAACAATCATCACAGCTTGCTTAAGACTTTGCCACATTTGTCACTAAAAGTCCTATGTCCTGGGAGAGCTGGTCACCCTTGATTCTTTTTTCAGTGAGTTTGTAATTTTTTTCCTACTTTTTTAGATGTGCTGAATAAATTTAGAATAGTACTCAGATTCTATCATAAAATGAAAATTTACACATTACTAAATGAAGGAAGCTAATCTGGAAAGGCTACACACTGTGTGATTTCAACTATGTGACATTCTGGAAAAGCTAAAACTCAGGAGACGGTAAAGATTAGTGATTGCCAGGAGTTGGGGGGAACACAAGGATTTTTAGAGCAGTGAAGCTATTCTGTATGATACTACTGTAATGGTGGATACATGGGGTACATTTATCAGACCCACAGAATACACAATACCAAGAGTGAACCCAGATGGACTTTGAGTGATAATGGTATGTCAGGATAGATTCATCAATTGTAAGAAAAGTACCACTCTGGTAGTGGATGTTGATAATGGGAGAGCCTTTTCATGTGTGGGAGTAGGGATACGTGGGAAATCTCTGTACCTTCCTCTCAATTTTGCTGTAAACCTGATGTTGCTTCAAAATAATAATAGTGATAATAATAAAGTTCTTTAAATGAAAAATTTGGCATGTTATTTGTTCAGAAAACTCACTGAATTAAGTTTTCGGTCAGTAATACTATTTATCTTGGGAAAATTTTAGTTCTGTAGATGAATTTCATTTTTTTCTGGGAATACTGTATGTCTCTAGTTTCAATACTTGATTTAATTGTTGCGTTTCTTTGAAGATGTTATCAGGTGTTTGCTTTTACTAATTTCTGCAAATTTCTCAGAATAGCACTGTCTAGATGAAATGACTGAGTAGGAATGACTTTTATGTTCTATAGTGATGAAGAATAATCATTGATAATAAGAGATAATAAAACAGATAACAAAAGACAGATAATTATATCAGATATTATTGCTTAAGCAAAGTAATATATTGACATGGGGGATTTTACAGTGTGGCAAAAGGAAGGTTTTCCCCTTAGGAATATTTATAATTTAAAAACTTGTATGAAAACAGTCAGTGAACTTTGCTATGCAATTTCATACTGCAAAATTAATACTTTTTTGTAGCTCATCATTATACTGGTGGTAATAGTATACTAATTAAGCCAACATAAGTATGTGTTTTCATATTGTAGTTTGCACTGGGTGAATGACCTTCCTAGAGCACTTGAACAGGTAAGAAAATGTTGATTTGACTGTTCTGTGGGTTTTTTTAATTAGGAACTTAAAAATATTTTCGTTTTCACCAACTATTTACATAAAGATCTGACAATTAGAGAAAAGAATCTCCATTATTTATTGCCTTCTGTAAGCTAGGTGTACCTGGTACCATGTGGCATATGTAAGTATGTTGGCTGAGTCTCCTTTTTTTGAGAATTAAGATATCTAATTGTAGAGATAAGTTTTAAAAATATTAGTAACTATGCAAAGTAATATTGATATCATAAGACATTTTCTGTGTAGATTAAATCTTTCCTATAATTGCTTATAAACTTTTTAAGGGTAGAAACCTACTTATTTATATTTGTTTCTTACCCATATCTTATAATCAGAGAATTGCTAAGTAAGTTTTTGTTGTGATATTTATCAGTGAACAGGTGAGAGGTAGGTAAAAAGCACGTGTTCAAAGAAGAGATCATTACAGCTTAGAGTAGCCTAGAAAAGCTTCAAAAGGAAAGAAGTACCTGAACAGGCCTTAAAGGGTAGGTGAAATTTGGACTGGGAAGGCATTCCGGGCAGGCAAAATCACAAGGTAAGTGGGGAGGTACAATGGCCTCATCAGCTTGAAGGAACAAAGACGAAACCCATTGAGAGGATTAGTATAGTGCCGGGCAATGATGTATTTACTGTATTGGAAACAGATTTAGGAGGACTTGGGTGCTAGGTTAAGGAATTTGGAGTTTGGTTGTGATTTAGAGCCACTGGGGAACTTTAAAGAGGAAAGCGATATAATAAACAGTTGGTGTGCAGGTAATAACTACCATCTACTATTTTCTAGTTACTGTGCTTTGTTTTACTGTGTGTTAAATGAACCTGTAAGATATATGTATTTTGCTGACTAGAAAACTGGAGAAGTTGGTTAAATTACAGGGAGGCTGTTTCAGTGGTCCAGGCATGAGATAAACTAAACTTAGATGGCAGCGATAAAAAGAAGAGAGGGGTATTTAGGACTCTGCAGAGCAAGAGTCAAAAGTTTGGTGGCTAGCTAGTTCAAAAAGAGGGACAGAGGTATATACTTTTCTTTGTGATATCAAACACCATACATAAGCAAAAAAAGTCCTTACAAAGTCAGTGTGCAGCCCATTGCATGTTGGACACCCCTGATTTAAGACAGTGCTTTGATGGAAGAACTAACTGTGATTTGGGTTCTGGTTTACTTCAGAATCTACCCATTTCTCTAATGGCCCTCATTGTTTTGAACAATCAGAGTCAAAACTAGTTAGGGATTGTAGTAGAAGAGGTTTTTTGTTTTGTTTTGTTTTAAGACAATTTTATTTTATTGCCCTAGGTAGAGTTTTGAGGCATCATAGCTCACAGCAACCTCAAACTCTCCGGCTCAAGTGATCCTCTTGCCTTAGCCTCCCAAGTAGCTGGGACTACAGGTGCTGACCACAGGGCCCAGCTATTTTAAAGACAGGATCTCTTTCTTGCTCAGGCTGGTCTTGAACCTGTGAGGTCAGGCAGTCCACCTGCCTCGGCCTACCAAAGTACTAGGATTACAGGCGTGAGCCACATAGTTGAAAAGTTTTTTTTAAGAGGAAGGGCTTTATTTCAGCCAGCAGAGCAAAGGCACAGAAGAATTCATAATGGCCATGTTCCCAGACTGGCTCAGGTTTCTGCCTTTTATCGCCAGTCAAAATGTTCCGTTCCACTGGTACCTTTCTCACTGGTCAGTTTGAATCAAGCTGGAAAAGCAGTCTTGGCTTTTATAGAACTCTGGGCTTTTAGAGAAGTGGAAGCAAGCATTAATTTCTAGGTCTCATGAAGTTAAGTTTCTACAATCTTAAGAGCTGAGTCACCACAGGGAGGACCCTGCAGGTATATCCTTGGGGTCTCCTTGAGAATTCCTCTGTTCTCTTAGACCTCACTTTTTCCAGATATCCTATCGCATTCCCCTTTTGAGACTCCATATATATTTTAATTTGGTGTCTCATTATCAGCTTGCTACTGTAGGAGCCAGTAGTGTTTCATACAGAACACATGTGGTGCGATTTTTTTTTTTTTTATTGACATCTGTCTCAATTATCCAGTGTATAGCCCTGACTACTAGAGTATAGCTAACTCTTATAACTAATACTCCTCTTAGTAAGGTTTTAAATTCTCTAAGAGTTGAAAACCAGGCTCTGCACACAGGTTTTTGAGGGCTGCACCGGAACATGGGCCAATGTCTGGGTTTTTCTTTTATTATGTTTCATATGACTTTTACTTGGTTATTAATTTGTAAGACTAGCTCCAAGGGTTACACTGAGCCTATGGAGCAGTCTGTCTCCAGTACCCTTTTTCTTTAGCACGATAATTCTTTTGCTGCAGTCCTCGCTGTCTCAGGTGCCTTCTAGCATACATTTTCAGCTTTCACATTTGACTTCATACCACTTTTCTACAAAATCTAAGGCACAGAGGTATTTCTGATCTGTCCTATACTTTCTTTCCTAGCTCCTTCTGCTACAGCATCTTTGCATGGCGCTTCAGGCATTAAATTGGACCAGCATTAAGATTTCAGGGACTATGACTCTTCTTGGGTTCTCTACCCAGGCCATAATTGTACCATGGTGTGTGTGTGTGGGGGGCTTCATGGAGTTATAATATACATATGAGTTTTCACCTTTCTTTGTGTCACATTCAGTATTGTGTCTGATTATGAATGCAGGCTGCCGTTTGGGTGCCTTTTAAAAGGCACTCTATAAAAGAGTAAGGTTTTATCTTAGTGGTGTGAGTGCACAAATTACATTCCTCCTCCCCCTCTTCTAAAGTCTAAAGTACAATTAAGACAAGTCTGACAGGGAATTTCCTCAGACTTGAGCTACATATTGACCAGCCAGCTCCCAGTATGTGACTGGAGCAGGGCATGTTGACCACCTCAAGAGTTACCGTGCAGGGGTTGGCTGGATCTGTTTTTTCTTCCCACAGAGGCAGTGACATTCTCTTCAGCATGCTGTGATGGATCCAGGAGAGGATCCCTTCTGCCCTCACTGCTGTGGGTGTAGTTAGGATGATGGTGTAGGGTCCCTTTCACCTTGGTTTGGGGGAACTAGGTTCTGATCCTTGACCTAGACTTGATCCCAAAAGAAAGGGTGGAGAGAAAGGGTATACAGATGCGAAAGACTAAACAGAACACGATTAATTACCCACGTGGAGATTTTTTTTGCCACTCTTTCTAGGGCTTCTAATTGCCTGTGCAATTCAGTCTCTCCCAGTTCTTTTAGAAGTCCTTGGTAACTTTTGGAGGATTAGTGGAGGCTTATTATACATTATCTCATAAGGGGAATACCCTGACCCCTCAGAAGGGGTATATCTAATATTAAATAAGACCAGTGGTGACCTATACCCAATTAAGCTTTGCTTCCTGGCAGAGTTTACTGATTCCTGCTTTTATGGTTCTATTCATGTGCTCTACCCTGCCCAAGCTTTGAGGCCTGTTTGCCACATGTAGTTTCCAGATGATGTTCAAGGCTTTGGCTGTCACTTGCATATCTCTGTTACGAAGTCCAGTCTGTTGTCTGATCCAATCCAGAGTAGCAACCTAAACCATAGGATGATTTCTCCAGGTGACACTTTTACAACTTTAGGAGCCCTCTTTACCCTGGTGGGGAAGGCTTCCACCTATCCTGAGTATGTGCAGACCAAAACTAGTAAGTACCAGTTTCCTCCACATCTGGACAACAAAGTCTAGTCCATTTAAACATCTTCTAAAGACGCTTCCCTATAGGACTAAATTTCAGGCAGCAGGAATGGTCCCTATTTAGCTTTGTTTTGGTCGCATGTCACACAATGCTAACTGACTTTCTTGGCAAGGATAGCCAGGAGGGGAATGTAGAAGTATTTCTCCAGAAGCTTCTTGATTTTGCCTCTGTCCTAAGTGCATGGCCTCATGCATACAACCTTTATTAATCAATCTTAGACTTTTTACACAGTAACTTTGATATTTGGTAATGTATGAGTTGGTCACCAGTGGTGCCCTTTGGCGTTCATAAGAGTGACCATTGTATATGGTACCCAGACTCTTGAGTTTTGTCCCAAAGTCAAGTTTTCAGCCTGTTGCACCAGCATGGGAGTGTCTAAAAGGGTTCTTAGGCACGGGGCTATCCTTTTGAGACCCCGTCAAATTGCTTTGAGAGATAAACAATTGGTCCTGTCCCGGGTCTTACATTCTGGTTGAGCACTCCCTCAGCTATTCTGTTTTTTCCTGATACGTATATCAAAAGGCTTGGCCAGGTCAGGGAGGCCTAACACGAAGGCTGCTGGCAGTTTTTCTTTAGCCTCTTGAAAGCTTTTGGTTTGTCAGATTTCTACTCTATTGGCCTTTTCTCTCCCCCCTTTGTGGCTTCATACAGTGGTTTGTCCAGTCTGTATGTTTCGTAGATTCTTTCTTCTTTTTTTTTTTTTTTTTTTTTTTGAGACAGGGTCTCACTATGTTGTCATCAGTAAAGTGCCATGGCATCACAGCTCATGGCACCCTCCAACTCTTGGTCTTAAGCGATTCTCTTGCCTCAGCCTCCCAAGTGGCTGGGATTACAAGCACCTGCCATAACACCTGCTATTTTTTGGTTGTCATTGTCGTTTGGCAGGTCCAGGCTGGGTTTGAACCCGCCAGCTCTGGTGTATGTGGCTGGAGCCCTAGCCACTGAGCTACAGGCTCTGAGCCTATTTTTTTGGTTGTAGTTGTCATTGTTTAGCAGGCCTGGGGCAAGGTTCGAACCCATCAGCTCCAGTGTATATGGCTGGTACCGTAACTGCTGAGCTATAGGCACCGAGCCATGAATTACCTAAGCAGCCTCTGTTTTACACTTGAACTGGTACTTAGCCGTATGGTACCAAAGTTGGGACTCAGCATTCCCCTCGGCCCTGTGAAGGGAAGTCAGAACCCCACCCTCGGTGTCCGTTCTCAGTCACAGCACATCCATACTCTCTCATACCCCTCTCACCAGCCCTGCCAGTAATCTAACCCCCAGGGATTTATCACACCTCTCTTCCACTCAAATATTGTAGACCCCACTGGTCCTACCTTGCTTAAGATGTCTCCTAGTACAGGTGCCAGTTCCTGCATGCCAGTTTCTTCCATTGTTTGACCCTTCAAAGACCAGCTGAGGGGGTTCTTTCTTCACCTAGTCGAGGCACCCACAGAGGGAGGCAAAGTTGCCATATCTGGCACACTCAGTGGTTCACATCACCCAGGCTGATCAGGACCCCTGTGGGTGTCCAGAGGGTTGGTGGCAACCACCGGTGTGTCTGAGCCTGTTCTCTCCTCAAGTGGTCTTGCTTCATAGTTAAGGAACTAGAACTGTTACAGGAAGACAAGGTCCAATGGAGAGAGAGCACCTAAAAACCATGTTTAAAAGAGGAAGGGCTTTATTTACCCGGCGGAGCAACGGCACAGAATAATTAAAAATGGCCACACTGAGTCAAAGAGTTTTAAGTGAACAAATATTCTGATTCTAGAATTGACTCTGGCTACTATTTTGCTTAAATTATCAAGTAAAACTTGTTTTTGTTTAAAGGTGGAGCATAAATTATATCTCCTTAAAGAAAACTAATATGTTGTTAGGTTAAGGCTATGAATCATGATTTCTTTATAGATTGGCTTTTTCTGTCTAATAAGCCACCCCAATTTAGTGGCTTAAACCAATAACTGTTTATTCAGTTCATGATTTCGTGGGTTGGCAGTTTAGGCTAGATTTGTTTAGGAAACCTTCTGGGTCTGGCTTGGCTCATCATTGTGTCTAATCAGCTGCCAGATTGGGATGAGTAGATGAGTAGAATGTAGGCCTGAGTAGTATGGCCTCAGCTGGCACAGCTGGCTGGTCACTGCTTCATCTTTCATCCTCCACCCAGGCCAGCTCAGGCTTGCTTACAACATGGGGTGGGCAGGGCTCTAAGAGAACAGGTGGAAGCATGCAAAACCATTTGAGACCTAGACTGGAAAATGGCACACTGTCACTTTCACTGTATTCTTTTGGCCACAGCAAATCACAAGGCCAAAAGAGAGAGGAAATAGAAACAACTGGAAGTTGGAAAATGACATTTCGAAAGCTACAGATACAGAGAAGATTGTGGGGTTTTTACAGTCCACCACACTTAATTTTTTTTCTTTCAGTGGCCAAGGTGGGAGGATCACTTGAAGTTAGGAGTTCAAGACCAATGTGAGCAACCTAACAAAAAAAAAAAAGGAAAGAAAGACAGATTAGCCAGGCATGGTGGCACATACCTATAGTCCCAGCTACTTGAGAGGCTAAGGGAAGACAATTGCTTGAGCCCAGGGGGTTGGAGGCTACAATAAACTATGATGTCACTACTATCTTCCAGCCTCAGCAACACAGTGAGACCTTGTTTCTTTAAAAAAAACAAAACAAAACTATTTTTGTCTATTAGACAATTTGAAAACATAAAATATATTTTTATAGATATTAATATAATGTTAGTGAATATGTAGTTCAATCTTTATAACTATTTTATGCAGCAATGACTTTCTGATAGTAGATTGCATTAGGTGTTAGTAAATTATCTGATTATTAATTTGATAAAACAAGGATGGTAGTCAGAAATATTAATTTAGACACTGTTCTTTTTAAAATTTGTATCCATTTTTTAATAGTTTTATTGTTTATATTTTTGCAGATTCATTATGTTTTAAAACCAGATGGAGTATTTATTGGTGCCATGTTTGGAGGCGACACACTCTATGAACTTCGGTGCTCCTTACAGTTAGCAGAAACAGAAAGGGAAGGAGGATTTTCTCCACACATTTCTCCTTTCACTGCTATCAATGACCTGGGACATCTGCTTGGAAGAGCTGGCTTTAATACACTGACTGTGGTAACTATCAAGAGAGTCAGTCACCTGTTACTTAACCCACTTTAGAAGCAGCTTCTTTTCATTGTAAAGATAGAAAACTGTACATGTTCATGGTTTGATGGAAAGGTTTTGGGACTCTCTCTTTATTTTCTTTTTTAAGGAAAAAGCTAGTATTGACCATGTTAAACATGTCTTAATTGACCCAAGGTAGGAATGTGAAATTTTTAGTATTTGTTACCTGAAAAAGTAGCTGGAATAAAAAATGTACATAATTAACAAGGAGACCATTTTCTCAACATACTACTTCATCAGAATCTTCAAATCCAGAGTTAGGTATAACATGGGAATTAGAATGTTTCAGGTGGTAGAGTAAAGGAAATATACAGGGGCATTTATAGTGTTACCACCATTATTGGCCCTCATTCTCAATGTCTAAGGTTGTAGAGCAAGATTAGAGAAGATACAACTGGGTGATGTACTTCATAGGTCTTGAAAGAAGACTCATAGGCAGTCAGTGCAGAATAACCATGAAGTCAGCATAGTACAGTGACAGGATAGGATATATTGGTGTCCAATGAGAGTAACTTGTGTCCTTACCCTGCCCCTTTACTAGGTAGGGCAATTTGAGTAATTCATGTCACCTTTTTGAACATTTATTTCGTTTAAAAATGCAAGTGTTGGACTGGGCATGGTGGCTCATACCTGTAATCCTAGTACTCTGGGAGGCCGACGCAGGTGGATTGCCTGAGCTCATGAGTCAAGACCAGGCTGAGCAAGGGTGAGACCCCATCTCTAAACAAACAAACAAAAAATGCAAGTGTTACTCACCTCATGTGGCAGTTGACTAGATTTTGTGACTAGATTTTGAAATACATTAAATAAGAGAAATGGTACGAAGTGCCTGCACCATAGATGCTCAGTAAATATAATCTCCTGCCTTCCTCTTTCTCCACCCCTCTACTCCTGGCACTTCCCAGGACTAGGCTCCCTAGAAGCAGTCATCTGGAGAGACAGAGATTGCCCTTTTCCACTCCCTTTAGTAACAGTCATTCTAAAGATGCTGTTGCTCTCTTCAGAGATCAGTTGAGTAGACCTACTCTGAATTCCCAAACCCTTCAGGCCTAGAAATATCCCTAAACCTAATTAGAGGAAGGCAGAATTTCTTAGTGAAGAAAGCTGCTTATTGCTTAATTAGAGATGATAGCCTTAAAAGTAAAATAACTGTTTGAAGTGATTTTATGTAAAGATGTTTCATAAAATCAACCAACCAAAAGTAGACTATCATATCCTTCGTTGTTTTAATAAAAAGCAAAGGGATCCAGAACAGTAGGGCCCATGATGTTCAAAAGGAAGGGAAGGGAAGGAAAGGGAAGAAATAACAGGCTGAAAGACTAGTCTGAGAACTGAAGGCAGCCCTCAAGGCTTCGCAGCTCTTTCTAGACTTTCTCTTTCTTGACTTTTTCAATGATCTGAGTCAATGGAAACTGCTGACCTGTGAGCAGCTAAAAATCAGAAGACCGTTTCATGTTGAGTGCTGTGCTTTGTAATGAAAACCAGCATTGTTAATGTAGGCAATTGTTGAGGAATCACTAGATTTTGAAATACATATGTCTATCTTTAATTATATAAATAATACATAAATGTATTTTGTTGTAAATTTAAACTATACAGATAAAGTAAAAGTCTCAAAAATCTTAGCTCTCTACTAACAGCAGTAATTCTCAAAATTTTGGTTTCAGGACCCCTCTATACACTTAAAATGTTTGAGGACCTTAAAGGGCTTTTGTTACATCTATCAATAGTAACCATATTAGAAATTAAAATTATATTTGTTTTAGTATTTATGAATTCATTTAAAACTATTAATACATAGACCTATTACTTGTCAAAATATATGACTTATTTTCTATGAAGAAGAACTATATTTTCCAAACCAAAATTGAGAAAGAATAATAGCATTGCTTTACATTTTTACAAATTTCCTTAATGTATGCCTTAATGAGATAGCTAGATTCTTGTGTCAAATCTGTTGCTATACTATGTGAAAAATTTCACTGTAGAGTAAGAGGTGAAAAGGGAAAACAACATCTTAGTTATTATTATGAATTATTATTGTAGTAATCTCTTAGTTATTATTATAGTTGTTACTTTATGGACCCCCAGACGGTTACAGGGAATCCATGACTCCCAAATAACACTTTGAGAACTGCTGCCCTCAAGTTAGCTACTCTTATCAATTTGGTATATACCATTCCAGATCTTTTTTAAAATAAGAAGTACTTTACTATACTATAGATATATATACATTTCTATGTATGAATTTCTGAAACTTGTTTTTCATTCTTAACAGTGTATTTTAGAAGGTTTTCTAAATATATTACCATTCCTTCTTAACTTCTGCACATTATTCCCTAGTATGAATTTATTTAACTGTTTTCCTATGAATGACACATAGGTTTTTCTGATGTTTTACTAATAATAATAATGCTACAATGAATATCCTTCTATTCTTTTTCATTTATGTATTTATTCTTGTAACAAGCATTTATTGAGTACCTTCTATGTGGTAGGCACTGTCCTAGGTACTTGAATGTATCAATGAACAAAATAGAAATTCTTGCCTGATGTTCTTGGATTTATAGCGGGGTTAATACTGAGAAACTGTGTGTAAAGTTGGTTTTCTTTTTGTTCATATGTGCAGAGAAGTACATGTAAAGCCCATGCATTATCAGACTTTGTGATTAACTGGTTTAAAGTTTTCATCTTGAATATTTAGCTTATTTATAATATGGAAAAAATTCTCTTTGTAGTCCACCCTCTTTTTTTTTTTTCATTATTGTATTAAGAAATTTATACTCTACACTTAGTAAATTTAACATGCACCCTTGTAAGATGCACTGTAGGTGTGTTCTCACTGATTACCCTCCCTCCTCCAATCCTCCCCTCTCCCTTCCCTCTCCTCTTTCTCCTTCTTCTTGGGCTACAGTTGGGTTATAGCTTTCATATGAAAGCTATAAATTGGTTTCATAGTATGGCTGAGTGCCTTGCATATTTTTTCTTCCATTCTTGAGCTACTTTGCTAAGAAGAATATGTTCCAGCTTCATCCATGTAAACATGTAAGAGGTAAAGTCTCCATCTTTTTTAAGGATGCATAATATTCCATGGTGTACATATACCACAATTTATTAATCTATTCATAGGTCGATGGGCACTTGGGCTTCTTACATGACTTAGCAATTATGAATTGGGCTGCAGTAAACATTCTGGTACATATATCTTTGCTATAAAATAATTTTTGGTCTTCTGGATATATACCTACTAGAAGAATTGAAGGATTGAATGGCAAGTCTATTTTTTTTTTTTTTTGAGACAGAGCCTCAAGCTGTCCCCCTGGGTAGAGTGCCATGGCATCACAGCTCACAGCAACCTCCAACTCCTGGGCTCAAGGGAGTCTCCTGCCTCAGCCTCCCAAGTAGCTGGGACCACAGGCGCCCGCCACAATGCCTGGCTATT
>CAUYQV010015201.1:0-11801 GCA_963574575.1 Galagoides demidoff | reverse complement strand
AAATTAACAAAAATAATATAAAATGCATATCCTGGTGAAATAGCCACATGGCAGCCAAAAACCGTAAATTCCCTTACTGTTATTCCGTGTTCCCTAGCTTGTTGTGCATTCTTTCCAAAAATCAGGGCTTTTTTAAATCTCCGCAGGATACAGGACAAATTGGGACTGTTCCACCAAAAGCGGGAAGTCTGGTCACCTTACTAAATACCCTAGAATACCCTAGCCTTTCCCATGCTACTTGCTTAGCTGAGGGTTGCATAGCCATGATCTTCTGCTAATGGGACTCAGTTTAGAGAACATGATTGAAGGAGATGAGAAAAGGATGAGACAGGTCAGAATTAATGGAAAGAAAGAAGTCAGAAAGGCCCAGGTTTGAAATGTTTCCTCTTCTTCTTAGTAGCTGTTGTGTCTCTCTTCTGTAAATAGCAGTCATAACTATCATGCAGGTCGCCATCTGGCTTATATGGGCTAACATACAGCTTATCACTCTCTTTCCCTGGCAGGCCTAGAGTCTGTCCTGAGTGGTAGAACTTTTACTCCTTTCTAGCATGTCTTTTTTTAAAAAATTAAAAATTAAAAATACATGTCCTATTCCAAGTTTCTTAGTTTTCAAATAACCATGTTTAGAAATCTGAAATATTCTGTGACTTTTTTTTTTCTTTTTCCAGTGTTCTTGTTCTCTTTCCTTCTGTTTTTAGCACCCATTGTTTCTTCAGTTTACATAACTGTAACCCTCTGCTCTCAACCAGGGATAATTGACTCTGGAATGCAGGGGAGTCATCCTGCATCCAGATGAGACATGGCAAACTTTCCCTCAACCTAAGACGTTATACTTCCCTCCTCCTTTTCTCTTCCTTGAAACAAACAAGCTTGTGCTTCAGATCCATGACTTTTTGAAGCAGATACCTAAATAAATACTTTCAGGGGTAATGGTAAACTTACTGCCCTAATTCTAACTTCACCAAGAAGCTGTCTTTGGAGGAAAAGAGACTCAAGATGCAAGTAGGCTAAAAACTGTCATCATCATAACCATCATCTTCAAAGGAGCATCACCTACTTCCATAGATGGAGAGAGATAAATATAGGATGTTTTACACGGGGCCAATAATCCACTGGGAGGAGCAAATATATCAAACCGATATATTTGATTTATTCGGTTTTAACTCCAACTTTATTTGCTAAAAATTCCCACCACAACAATCCCATACTTCTCCATTCCAGCTTGCCCATTCAGTTCATTTTCACTGCGTCCTTTGCAGAACCTCCTTTCAGACAGAACACTCTTTGTGCGAGTGGATAGATTGTCAGAGCCCTGTGTTCCGAAGTTAATATCATATTATGGCACCATATGGGTGATGACAGAGAATAACAGCCTTTGAGGTCTCACCTTTCAGGAGGGGGGTACGTAAGATTTAATTAATGAATGATGTAAGATCTTCCAGCATCCTGAGATTTAAAAACTCTGTAAAATCTGAGAACTGCCACTTCCCTGGTCTTAAATGAATACCCGCTGAGCTAACAGGCATTTAAATAACTATTGAAATGCAAAAGGCACAGCTTGAGTATATGCATATGTACACACATGAAATAAACTACATTTTAATCCTGGAAGGGAATTTAGGCTGTCTTCTCCGGTTACATCTTTAAAGCTGAGGCCTCACAATGGATTTTCTCAAGATCTTAGCCCTGTGAGGGCCAGAAGCCAAACTAGAACTCAGATTTCTTAGACCCAGTGTTCCGCACCATACAGGATATGGCTTCACCATGGATGTTGGATTTAATGTAAGGCATCTGACCAAGGACTCAAGGAGAGATGGTTTGTGACTGGCCTCAAACCACTGGCAGCATAAGCAGGGTTATTACCTTTGTAGGAAAGATCATTAATGACTTTTCATTTTATGGGGAAGAGAAGAAGATATGGGTTTGGAGCCAATTTTATGCTAGTGAAATATTACTGGCAACAACCCATGCCATTTGCCGAGGCAGCAACCACTTTCCCTGATCCAGTGAAGTTTAATGTATTATCACAGCGGTGCTGAGGCATCGTTGAATATTGCTCATAGGAAGTACATAGAGTCTCTTCTGTGTAACAGGCTGGGAAGAAGGCCTGGGAGTGAATTTATTGGCCTAATATCAAGGGCTAATTTCTAACCTAAAATGGTTGCTGATGAAATAGGATGGTAGTCTGAGTCATGATGGAATGAGCTCTAGGGTTTGAATCAGTTGACTTGAGACTGACTGCCTCAGCCCAGCACTCCCTTTCCTAACTGCATGATTTTTGGAATATCACTGAACCTCTCTGAACTCAACGTATACTTCTATAAAATGGAGCAGATGTTTTCTAGATCGGGTTTTGTTAGGGGTAGTTATAGAACTCAGGTAAAGTTGCATTGCATACATCGTGTTGACAACATGTCTACGTACACCATATATGTAGACTGTCACTCACAGGTGTAGCACTTTGACTCTAAATCTAAAGAAAGATGTCAGTTAAGTACTAGGAAGTGTGTTTGGGGTTTGTTAGATAGAAAGCAATTTTCCAGAAGTGGAGAAAAATGTGGTTCATACAAGCAATTAGAACATCTATATTCTGCTTTAATTATTTAGCTTCACTCAGATGATATGGTCACACTTCCGGAGATTACCATCCATTGCTTCACATATGGGTGGCAAAAGCCTCTTGAAAAGGTGAGACCAAGAGAGAACAATGGAACTTAATGTGTTGGAAATGTCATTTTTTATAGGACAGTACCATCTTCCCTAGCTTACTTTGTTATGTGTTTTGATTTTTCCATTTTGTTTTGGTATCAGAGTCTGCTTAATTAGTTCATTTTAAAGTCTTTAACAAACCATATCATCCCTGTCTTCCACTTTTGCTTTTTCAGTGGTGCTCTGGCTAATTCATGACAAAAGTTTTAGCTATTCAAATAGCCCAGGTCTGTTTCTCCAGGAATAATTGATTTAGGCCATTGTTTCAGGTAGCTTCAACTGTCTGGAAAATTCATGTTTTTAATGCAAGAGCTTATAGGGATTCCTTTCCACAACGGTTTTTATCTGTCTCTTCATATTTTACAATTGCTTTAGTCTCAGTCAATGATAGTGAACTATTATGGGTATTGTGCTCACTCTGTTTTAAGATGATGTGATGGACTTCTATCCGTTCCACATTGTCTACGTGGATTTCAACCTGATGGTAGAAGATGGGAGATAAACAAAATGATGTTGGGGTTTTTTTTCAACTTTCTGAAGCTTTGAGAGTAAAATCAGTAAAAGTAGATGAATAGATGTCGTAAATCTTACTGTGTTATTGATAACTCCCATTCAGAGCAACATTAGCTTATTCTGTGCCTATTTTGCAAATGTTAGAGAGACAAAACAGGTCAAAGAGTGTCATGTAAGTGAAAGTGCTCTGAGTCTTTGGGGGCATAGAAGTTGGAGAGGTAATTGTGTTGTAGCGCGGTGGATACCATACAAGTATCAGGACAGAAATCATTGCTATGTGAACTTGGGGTGAAATAGTTTCAAGGAATGTTTCCCAAAAGAACTCATGCTTAAGCTAAAGCTTACAAGAGCAGGAAGGAAGCCTGCTTCCAAGAAAGGAAGATTTAAAGAAGAATATGAATTCCTAGCTTATGGATCATATTGTTTTTATCAGTCACTCCAGTACTGAAGAACCATTAAACATTATACCTTTAAATAACATAGCGAAGAACAAAGCAGATTTTGGCATTAAAATTAAGAAAAATGGTAGCAAAGGAAACTAAACCAGTAAGGACTACTTGTCAGTAGGGAAGGAGCAAGATGTCTTGGGATCAAAATGATAGTAATATAATTTATTGAATACATACTCCATGCGGGCTAAACAAATTACATAATTTATTTTATTTAACCCCAATAGATTTCAATAAATAAAGACTTAGAGTGACCATTAGGCTTTCTCATAGATAGATAGATAGGTAGGTAGGTAGATAGATAGATAGATAGATAGATAGATAGATAGATAGATAGATAGATAGTAAAAGAATCAAGGCTAAGAATCTGGTTTATTTTAAGTCTAAAGATCATGACTTTTGATCCATGTTGCATTATTTTTGTGTCAAATTCCACCTGTCCCATTGCATTTATTGTGGGCACCAGAAATCTCGAAAGGTTTCAATGCTGAAAAAAAACAGACAGATAATGAAAGAATTGAACTTGGGGCATATACAAACATGTTTACAGTTATTAAATACAAACCAAGTTGTAGGGAGAAGATTTAAGCACACGTGGCAGAGGATATAAATGGTAAATGAAATTTGAATTATATATGACCCAGATCAACATTATATAATAAGGATTTTAATGAATGTGGAAGCTATTGAGTCTTTGACAGCCTCTATAGAATAAAAAGCTATTGAATTTTGAAAGTCATCCCGTGGGAAATATTGGAAGCCCAGTCACTTGAGGAATGTAAAGCTAAATTGGATAAAACATCTCTAATCTCCAAAGTCATCTCTGTCTGTAAAAATGCCACACAAACACATATGCCGTTCAAAGTTACTTTTAATTTTTACCAACTGCATATCTCAGTGCATTTAGATAATGATTTTAATCTAAGTAAGTAAGACATTCAACATAGAAAAGTGTTTTAAAAATTAATTTCCAGGTAGAAGTTAAACTGTAGAAGGGTAAGTTTAAGAAACCAAAGACGCTTTACAGTTGGATGGAAAACATGCAGTCGTTTAAAAATAATTAGTTTTGCAGAGGGCTGTATGAACAGAAGGTCTGAGAAAGGAAGTGAGGAATTAATTTCCCAAAAGGCTCTGCAAATAGAATTGTGGTCGGCACATTTCATTCTAGAGATACACCTCTTACTGGTCTGTATCTCTTATCTTTCATCTGTCGTCAGGGGTGATGTTTTGAAATAATGCGTGTACTAATGATTGTCCAGTAATGCAAATGAGAAAGGCGACTTCCAGACATTCCACTCCCCACAGATACTCTGAGCCCAGCCATGGCTGGTCCCTTCGCAAGACGGTTGAAAAAGAAATAGCAAGAGTGGTTGCCCGTACCTCTGTTAAGTGAGAATTTCAGGTCCCACAATGTCTTTTCATCTTATTCTGTTCTTATTTAAGCTTAGACACTCATTATTCACCAATGGAAGTGAAGATTAGGATACAGAAGGGGACCATTCAACTGGCCTGACATTTTTCTTTTCATTTGCTCTGGATCCATGGAGCACACTGGCCCTCATGTTTTTCTTGCCCCATACTCACTAAAGTTCTTACTAAAGTCCTTTCTTCTGCCATTTTAAAAAAAGTTTTGTATGTATATTTTATCTCTGGCATGCCGAATATTACAACTCTCAATGGCTTTTCTGAAGACACAGTAAGATACAATGCTGGTTTTGCCATGTTAACTAGTGCCCACTGGACTTGATAAAATCTTTTATGATTTTCCCATTGCAAACATAATAAAGGGTGGACTCATTACCCTGCCATTCAAAGTCTCTTGTGATATTGACAGGTTATATGTCTAATTGTTTCTTATATTTTCTTTTCTATTTATTTCTTTTACTGTATTGTATTATTTAAGACAAAGTCTCATTGTGTTCTCTGGGCTAGAGTGCAGTGGCATGATCATAGCTCACTGCAGCCTTAAACTCCTGGGCTCAAATAATCTTCTCATCTCAGCCTCCCAGAGTGCTCTGTTTATATTATCTAAGTATTGAAAGTTTACTATCATCTCTACTTTGAGCCTTCAGGCACTTATCTGGCATCTTCACAATGGGTTTGTCCTAATCTACTTTGAGGACTCATTCTGTCACCTGAAGCTTTTATCTCAGGGATTTTAAGATAAGTGTTGGATATATATTTATTTTATATAGACTAATTATTTTTTTATACCGGTTGCTTTATTCAAGTAAAAACTGAATACAAAAACCATCTAAATCCCCAGAAGTAAAGGAAATAGATAAATGTATTATCACATGTCCATGCACAGACTATGCTACAGTCATAACAATTAAGTTTAAAAACAAATTTTAATGCTATGGGAAAATGACCAATAGACAGTAAATTCTTGACATGCACAAGGAATTCTGCCTGTTTCCTTCACAGGACCCTGAATTTTCAGTAGTAGTGTGGAAATAGTAGCTAACTCTTACTGGATTATTTATTATGTGCCAGAACATCTTGAATAGTCCTTTATGTCATTTAATATAGACAAATACATGGAGGCTCAAATCAGTTAAATGATTTTCCCCAGAGCTTCAAGTGAAGGCATGAAATGTGCCAGTAAAGAGGAGGGATCCTGAAGTGAGTTAGAACTCCTGAGTCTAACTCAATTGGAAATTACTTGCCCTCATAGGGTACCTGCTTTGTAACTATATACCAAGGAAAATAATAGTCATGAGGATCAAACAAGGTGGGTAGATAAAATATGTAGCATAGAACATGGAAAGCTCTAGGAAAAATTAGCTGGTTGTACGTGCAGAATCTCATTTCATACCTAGCTAAGTATATATCTAAGGGTTGAAGGAAGGAATGGAAGTGTTGACTTCAGATCAATATACTGGTATTTTTCTTTCTTTTTTTAAAAAAAATATACTGTTGGGGATTCATTGAGGGTGCAAGAAACCAGGTTTCACTGATTGCATTTGTTAGGTAAAGTCCCTCTTACAATAGGGTCTTGCCCCCAAACGTGTGGCACACACCAAGACCCCACCCTCCTCCCTCCTTCCTTCTCTCTGCTATTAATATACTGGTATATTTCACCGAGCTCTCCTGCCCCTCCACCCCATAACATCCTCATCATTGGCACAAGTACATACACTGAAATGAATACAGAACAACAACAAAAAATGCATTGAAATCCAAATTATGGACAATCCCGTAGACTTATTTATCCCTTCAGACTAATTTGTCTCTTAGAAAAAACAAATCATTACAAGTCAGGGACGTTTGGAATTAAAGAGTAACAGTTGATCATGTGAATGTTAAGGACAACTGTAGTGTTGAGCTGAAAGTAAGTTAGAGACATCTAGGATTACATGTGATTACTTTAAAAATAGGAATGTAAATAGGCTGTAAAGAACTAGGAAAAATACCAAAATGTTAGCAGAAATTGTATTTGGATTGTAAATGTATGTGTGTTTCCCCTTTGAAAAATTTTGAATATCTTTGTGTACTTTTTGATATTTTGTTTCATTCTATTATAGTAAATATATATATATATAAACTCAGATACTCAAAAATTAAAAAAATGAATTCATTAGCTTATGAATCTAGAGCTTTTTAAGCTTAGATTCAGTTTGAAAACTGTTGCTTTGGGCAATAATAAAGATGCTTAATAAATATCAAATGATCCTGTGTAGTATTGACAGTGATAAATTCAGATCTCAGGAGCATTTTCAAGGTTATTCAGGGAAGGTAGGGATTACTCATCTACAGGCCTTCATTGAACTGAATATAATTTTAAATACTGATTTTTCTAACTTTTTTATAAGGCAAATGCACATCTAAGCTTATAAAATTAAATGGATGAATTTATGACCATGATCCACCAGTAATCTATATGTATTTATTACAGGGTGGATTTAAAAGTCTTACGCAAACAAAATGCTCAATTTTAAGATTTTTATGATGGCTAATAATTTTTGACAAGTTTAGGAGTTAACGAGACTTTTTACGGTAAATCTTGACATTCTTAGTGATCATCGTTCTGACACAGAAGACACGTGATTACAGGAAACCACTCTGGTGAAGCTTACCACTCACCTGTGTCTGGATACTTACTGCGTATATCACCAATAGGTAGCCCTGGGAAGAAGCAAATGAAAAGAATTTGGTGTGTTGAAATTCCCTCGAAGAGAAGTGATGCAAATGTTTCCTTCCTTCTGATATTTATTAAGAATATAAATTTTAGTGTGTACAGTTAAGGTCTTCAATGTGATGTTACAGGATACACAACATGATGAGTTAGTGAGGGTTGCCATAGGGAAGCAAGCGAACATTACCATCATCCTACAGTTATCCATTTTTTGTTTTTATGTCAAGAGCGGCTAAAATGTACTTATGTAGCATGCATCCCATATACAATGCAATTATACTGCCATTAACTCTCGCGATGTTTATTTATCTTATGTATTTGCCTCTTCGCATCCTCTGACCTACATGTCCTATCTCTTCCTCCTTACCTTTTGCCCCTGGTAACCAATGTTTTGTTTCTTATGTCTGTATATTGCCCTTATTTTTTTCTGTGTCTGGCTTATTTCACTTAGCAAAATGTCCTCCGGGCTAATCCATGTCATAAACAAATGGCAAGATAGCTGCCTTTTTTTAAGGGGAATAATGAGTGATTCTATTTTAATCCATTTTTGCATTTAACAGATATTTATTAAATATCTCCAATGGGCCCAAGACTGTTGTAAGTACTGGGAATAAAGCAGTGAACAAAATAGACGAGTCCTTGTCTTTTCAGCGCTCACGTTGTAGAGTAGATACGTTGGGGTTAACAGAAGAGTGTATGAAAGGAAACAAACAAATATACCAGGAAGGTACATGGCGAGAACAGCACCGTCCCCCAGGAAACTCCCCAATGACAGGAGCATTCTACAGCTGTGCTGTTTAGGATGACGGTGGCCAGCAGCAACAAGTAGCTACTGAAGACTTAAAATAAGCCAAGGGTGACTGAAGAGCTGAACTTTAAATTTTGTTTCATTTCAACTAATTTAAATCTCCAGTAGCCACATGGGGCTAGTGGCTATTGTATCAGAGAGTGCAGATGTGGGCCATGATAGAAGAACTCAGAAAAGTGTGTGTGAGAGAATGGGCTGTGCATGCAGATGTGGGCAGGTAAAACAGAGTGGTCAAGAAAGGCATCCTCAGGGCACATTTGGGTAAATAAAAGATGGAAGTGTGAGGCCTGAAGCTATTTAGAGGAAAATTGGGACGTGCAGAGACCCTGAGGTGGATACAACTTGGCTTGGAAGAGGAATGGCGTGGAGGCCCATGTGGACACGGCCAGCTGAGTGTGTGGACAGACAGTAGCAGATGAGACCAGAAAGACCATGACTATAGCCCAAGGAAACCTACGTTAGGTATATGGATTTATTTATATGTCATTACAAAAGTTTTGTAATACATGAAAATCAAGACACAGCAACACAGATCAGCCCAGCAAGTTAAAAAACTTGCACCATGGGGAGGCGCCTGTGGCTCAGTGAGTTGGGTGCCGGCCCCATACACTGAGGGTAGAGGGTTCAAACCCAGCCCCAGCCAAACTGCAACAAAAAATAGCCAGGCGTTGTGGCGGGCACCTATAGTCCCAGCTACCTGGGAGGCTGAGGCAGAAGAATCGCCTAAGCCCAGGAGTTGGAGGTTGCTGGAGCGACTCCGCTACACTCTACCGAGGGGGAAAAAGTGAGACTCTGTCTCTACAAAAAAAAAAAAAACTTGCACCATGAATCAGAAAGGACGTCATTGGCTGTGTGTCTTGGAAGGGAAAGACTGGACTGTAATTCAGTCCGTCTGGGAACTTCTGCAGGGACCTATCTATACACACACCCTACGTGTGTGCACATACTACACACACACATACATTCTATATCTCTCAGTTCACAATTTAGAAACCACATGAGTCTCTCACCAAGTCTGAAGTCTTTTGTTGACATGGGAGTTGTTTAGTGTATTTTAGCAGGTCCTATTTTTATTTCAGATGAATTGAACCTAGAATTTTAAATGTTCTGTGATTCCCCAAGTGCAACCCTCCTTTAGCCTTTTTTTGTTTTATTTTTTTTTCACTAGCAAAGTTATTCATTTCTTTTCTTTGAATTGAGCTCATCTTTAAAATTTAAATGTAGTAGGAACATGTTATGGAAGAAAATATGCCAGTTTTTATAGGCAGACAATTCTATAAAATTAATGAGACTTACAGGTCAGGGTGAAGAAAGAGCTCAGAATAGAAAACATTTTAGAATAAAGAACATTTGTCACCAGAATTGTACAGGCTGTTAAGGAAATTTCGACGTTCAGATTTATCTTGAGTTTCATCTTACTGAAATATACCTGTCACATTATAAAACTTCTGGACATACATTGACATTTCGCCACCTATAACAGACTTTTATTTTAGATTTTGACTTCATGACTTCATTCTTAAGAGGAATCTGGTTGCTTTGGAAGGATAGTTGGAATGCCCTCTTCCCAAAGTTTATTTTTAATGAATGAAACATTTAATCAGGGCTGTTATTTTCTTGGATTAAACTTCAATATTTTGAAATTACTACCTTTCTAACCTACTGTTTAAAAATTGTATTTATTTGATTAGCTAGGTAGGTCATTAGTGACTAGTCCTTTCATAAAGAGAGATGGGAAAAAGATTAGCAAAGGCACTAATATTTGAGAGCCCAATATTTGCCAGGGTCTCTAAAAATAGGAATGTTATCTGTTACTTATGGAGTGAAGGAAATAGTCAAGAATGACTGATGATGTCATTGCTTTACCTAAATAATGTTTATTGACATACATTATCTCATTTAATTTCTATACTGAATTGGCCAGGTAGTCACCAATGCATTCGTTTTAAAGATGTAGGAAATTTAAAAGATGCACAACTGTATCTAAACGTGCATACAACTTGTACCTGATAGAATTAGGACTCAGTTCATATCCTTTTGACTGTGAAAATTAGGTTCCTTCAGGCAGCACCTGTGGCTCCAAGGAGTAGGGCGCCAGCCCCATGTGCCGGGGGTGGCAGGTTCAAATCCAGCCCTGGCCCCCCCCAAAAAAAAAACTATATTCCTTCTATTACATGCTCTCTCCATAATTATAGTATTTTTATATCTTGGCCTTGCCATTTACCCACTGTATTTACTAGTCCTTACTAAAGTTACTGAATCTTGCTAGAATTTACTTTGCTATAAAATACTTTGTCTGTCAAATAGGGATATTAATATTATCTGTTATAAAGTTATTGTATTATGTGAGACAGTCCATGTAAAACACAGAGAAACACGCTTAGATCAGAGTAACCATGCAACAAATATTAGCTGTTATTAATAACTTCATACACATTGCTCACATGTACGTAGGCAATAAAAAATTGTCAAATCCATGTGTGTTGATGAAATATCTTTTCTAAGTCTCGTGCTTTTTCATTCTTTCCAACCACACCACTCTTCAATTTTGACCTTCCATAATTTACATATTATGTGCAACCAGATACCGTTATTAATGAGCCTAAGGGGGAAATTAATTAGCCTCCTAATGACTTCCTTCCTGAGAACTGCAAATGATCCTGGATTTCCTCGGATGCTCTGTGATTGCTGCTTTCTGCCTGTGATCAGTGTTTTCACCAAGATTGAGTTTGGCGTTTTGTGGTCAGTCCCCGAACTCCTACCGCCCTGGAGAACTCTAGGTCTGGTAACTTGTCAGCAAACCGTGCTCCTTTGTAGCGCAGAATATCACCAGACGTGCTGATGATGTCACGTGTGTTTGTGCTTTTACTTTTTTGCCTTATAACTGAGGAAATTCACAGAAAGATTTGATGCTTGTCCCTCCAGTTCCTGGGAATACCCTGAGTCTTTCTTCTGCAACTGTATTTCCTTTGTGGGCTGTTCTTTCTCTCCGTCTCCCATCTTCCACTTCTTAGTCTCCTTTTAGAAGACAACCAGCCAGTTCTTTTTTTTTTTTTTTTTTTTTGAGACAGAGCCTCAAGCTATCCCCCTGGGTAGAGTGCCGTGGCATCACAGCTCATAGCAACCTCCAACTCCTGGGCTCAAGCAAGTCTCCTGCCTCTGCCTCCCAAGTAGCTGGGAGGCG
>CAUYQV010015200.1:0-40940 GCA_963574575.1 Galagoides demidoff | reverse complement strand
GACCAGGCAGGTGATATGTCAGCGCCTATAGTCCCAGTTACTTGGGAGGCTGAGGCAAGAGAATCACTTAAGTCCAAGAGTTGGAGGATGCTGTGAGCTATGATGCCATGGCACTCTACCCAGGGCGACAGCTTGAGACTCTGTCTCAAAAAAAAAAAAAGAATGAAAGAAAGAAAAAAATGATGTTCCATATCATGTACTCAGGGAAATGCAAATTAAAACATTATTGAGGCTCAGCGCCTGTGGCTCAAGTGGCTAAGGCGCCAGCCACATACGCCTAAGGTGGTGGGTTCGAATCCCCAGCCTGGGCCCGCCAAACAACAATGATGGCTGCAACCAAAAAATGGCCGGGCGTTGTGGCGGGCGCCTGTGGTCCCAGCTACTTGGGAGGCGGAGGCAGGAGACTCGCTTGAGCCCAAGGAGTTGGAGGTTGCTATGAGCTGTGATGCCATGGCACTCTATCCAGGGGGATAGCTTGAGGTTCTGTCTCAAAATAAAATAAAATAAAATAAAGAATACCACAATATAGTCTTAAGCAATTTCTCCCCAAAGATATTAGTATCCTAATCCACAGGAGCTATGACTATATCCCTTACGCAAAAAGACTTTGCAGATGTGATTAATGTTAAGGACCTTTGAGATGAAAAGTTTATCATGGATTGTCCAGGTGGTCCCAATAGAATCCTATACATCCTTAAAAGTGAAGTACCATTCCCATCTGGGTCACAGAGTAGTGTGAGGATAGAAGAAATGTTAGACAGATGTCAGAAAAAGTCAGAAAAATGCTGCTGGCATTGAAGGTGGAGGGAGGGGCTACAGGCCAAGATGATGTGGGTTGCACGTAAGAGCCAGAAAAGACAACAAAATAGAGTCTCCAAAAAGAAATCCTAGCCCTGAAAACATCCTAACTTTAGCTCAGTGAGACCTGTTTAAACTTCTGACCTCTAGAAAATTAAGATATTAAATTTGTGTTGCTTAAGGCCATTAGGTTGTGGTAATTTGTAACAACAGCAATATGAAACTATCAGATTTTTACACTGAGAGTGAGATGATGCTATAATAACCACTGCAAAATGTGGGAACGGCTTTGTAGTCAGGCACTGTGAAGAGACTGGAAAGAAATTGTGAAGCATGATGGGAAAAACAAAATTAGATTTACTTGAGCAGTTAATGGAAGTATTATTTTATTTTTATTTGATTGACAATAGTATTTGTATGTATTCACAGGGCATAAAATGATGTTTTGATACATATAATGTAGAGTGATCAAGTCAGGGTAACGGGCATATCCATCATCTCAAATACTTATTATTTCTTTGTGTTGAGAACATTCGATGTCTTCCTCAAAGATATTTGAAACCATATATTATTCTTAAGTATGGTCACTCTACAGAAATACAGAACATTTAGAACATTAAAACTTTTCTGCTTGTAAAGGCTCAGAATGAAGTGAAGAGCTTAGCAGAGGAAACCTAAATTGCCTTAGAGAATAGATAAATCATCATGAACGGGCTATTGATAAAAACCTGAACTCTGAGGACATAGCTGATGAGGGTCAGAAGGAAGTAAGAATCATGTTATTGGAAAGTGGAAGAAAAAAGACTCGTTATATAGTGGCAGAAAGCTGAGCAGAATTGTGTCCTGCAGGATGTGCACGGCAGAAATTGTAAGAGATAAGCGTGGATATTTAGCTGAGGGAACTTTCAAAGAAACGATTGAACATGTAGCCCTATTTCTTCTTATTGCTTATTAAGAAAAAAAAATAAATTATTGTTAAGCAGACAAAAATACATTTTCAGTTAAACAAAAAGGAAATCAGACTAGGTAATGTGGGAAATTATCACCTCATCCAGTTGCAAAGCACACTAAAATTAAAAGATTTGCTGGCGGGAAAGATGCTCTACAGAGAAAACCAAAATTGTGGCTATATGCACTTTTGCTAATATCTCAGAAAAAATGAAAATAATCAGAAACTCACAGATCCCCTCAACTAAATCATATGGCATCTAGGGACAGTAAGGCTGTACACTTTCAGTCTCCTTTTTGGGTACCCTTCTTTCTTTCATATTCTCAGTGATTTCCAAAGGCTTTTTGATTTTTTATTCTTTTCACTTTAATGGTTCTAGATTTTATACAAAATTATAGTTTCATCTGAATTTTGGCAGAACTAAAAGATAGAATCTATTTCTAACCAGATATCTACTGGCCATATCCACTTGAATTTTTGAAATGAACCATAAAACATGGAAGACATATGTTTTCATTTCTTTCATATCTAAAATTAATATTCAAAAAATACAATAGCCTTAAACCACCAACATCCCAAACAGATCTCAAATGGCTCCCATTGTTCTTAATCTTCCCTGACACAGGTAAAACGTAACTTTTTTGTGGTCTTACTGAAAGCAAAATTGTCTATATACACAGTGTTCACATTCACACGAGAATTCCCATTGAAGTTTGAAAGTGTGACTGAGAATTGCCAATATTGAAAAATGTTCAGGAATTCCCTGATTCTTAATACTTTAAACAAACACCAGTGAGGCTTGAGGAAACCCAGTTTGGACATAATTATCAAGTTTGCTTTCCTACCATCTCCATAGTTATAACTTAATCGACTTTTGTGAGGTTATAATTCCATAAATGTGCACATCAGATCACTACCTTATTAAGCTCCTTGATCCTTTGCCTTTCTTTACACTTTTTTTTTTTTTTTTTTTTTTTTGAGACAGAGTCTCACCTTGTCACACTTAGTAGAGTGCTGTGGTGTCACAGGTCACAGCAACTTCAAACTCTTCAGTACAAGTGATTCTCTTGCCTCAGCCTCCTGAGTAGCTGGGACTACAGGGGCCCACTACAACGCCCGCCAGTTTTTAGAGATGAAGTCTCGCTCTATCTCAGGCTGGTCTCGAACCTGTGAGCTCAGGCAATCCACCCTCCTCCGTCTCCAAGGATGCTATGCTTACAGGTGTGAGCCACTATGTCTGGCCCTTCTGTACACTTTTTAAATAGGGATATCATGCTTTGCTGTGGCCTCCCCATTCTTATTTCTCAGGAGCAACAACATTTAACTGTCTTAGGTTTTTATTTTACAAAGGTTTCTGAGATTAGCTGTTACATATCACAAACCTAGGAGAGCCGGGATTTTATTTCAAGACCATGACATGTGAAAAAAAATTAGTTTCTAAGGAAAGCTTGAAAAAAAACCACTCCAGTATGTCAGGTTCAAACTAAAATTGAAAGCATCTCTATTTTTATATAAGATTATCTATGAAGTCTTCAATGATTGAGAAAAGAGGCAGTATTAAAAACCAAAGTTAAAGGTACTAAATCAATTCCTGTTATGATTTGAATCTATATTCAGTACTTTCAATATTGTGACTATGTAAGTTCTCAGTGTTGATCACACAGTGGATTAAAAATTGTATTTCCTCATGACATAACTTTTTCTTAAAATTGAGTTACATCATTTAAAAAATTGCTTAGTTTTTCATACTCACATTTACTTTTACCAAACACTAAAACATATGAGACATATTTTAAAATAATATTCCACAAAATTAAACATAACAGCAATTCTTACAGCACTCTAACCACTACAGGGTAGCTATGGTGTTTTTATACAGTCATGGAATATGAACTAAACAAATCAGAGTAACTGGGGTAATCATCATTTCATAATTTATCATTTTTTTGTGTTTAGAGCCTGCCAATTCTACTCTTGGCTTATTTTATTTATTTATTTATTTTAAAGAGTTAACACTGACTTTATTAGTAACACAATTTTTGCAACAAATATACATAGATTATGTGAAAGCTTATCACTGATCACAATTAAAAAGCCATATTAAATGATAAAATATTAACAATAAATCAGTGAAGCCATTTCTTTTTTTTTTTTTTGAGTCTTTCAAAGTATGATGTTGGTATTTTAATGGGGATTGCATTAAATCTGTAGATTACATTGGCTACTATAGATATTTTATTTTATTACTTTTATTTATTTATTATTTTATTAAATCATAGCAGTGTACATAATACTATCATGGGGTACAGTGTACTGTTTCTGTATACAATTTGAAATACTTTCATCCAACTGGTTAACAGAGCCTTCATGTCTTTTTCTTAGTTATTGTGTTAAGACATTTATATTCTACAATTAGAGAGATTCACATATACCCTTATAGGATGAACCATAGGCGTGATCCCACCAATCACCCTCCGTCCCCCCCTTTAATGTACACATTAAGTTAGTGTTAACTGCAGTTACTTTGCTATACTATCAAATATTGCTATTCTATCTATCTATCTTTTTGCACCAATTAACCAGCCCTATTTTATCCCTCTCTCTGCTATCCTTCACATCCTCTAATACACACCATCATACTGTCTCCATGATATCAGTTGTTTTTCATATTTAGCTCCTACGTATGAGTGAGAATATGCATGATTTGTCTTTGTATATTTGGCTTTTTTCACTTGAAACAATGTTCTCCAGTTCCATCCACTTTTTGGAAATGTCAGGTTTTTATTCTTTTCATGATATAATTAGTATTCTTTTGTGTTTATGTAATACAATTACTTTATCAATTCATTGGTGATGGACACTTAGCTTGATTCCAAGTCCAGGCTATTATTTTTAAAGTGCTGCAATAAACAAGATGGTGCAGATAACTTTTTGGTATAGTGATTTCCCCTTCTCTGTATATCTCTGTAATCTCACAACTGATATTCCCAATTGTAATATTTCTAGGTATAGGGTAGTTCTATTTTCAGCTAATTGAGAAAACTCTGTTTTGTGCTTCATTGTGGTTTCACTACATAACCTTCCCACCAAGTGTATACAAAAATTCCCCTTTGTCTATATCCTTGCCAGCATTTGTTATTGCCTGTCCTTTTGATAAAAGACATTTTTACTCAGGTAAGATGATATCACATTGTAGTTTTAATTTGTATCTCTCTGATGACTAATAATGTTGAGACATTTTTTCATATACATGTTAGTCCTTTGCACATCTTTTGAAAAATGTTTGCTCAGATACATTGCCCATTCTTTACTAAATTACTTTGTTTTTTTCCTATTGAGTTATTGGAGCTCTTTATATATTGTAGTTATTAGTCCCTTGTAAGGTGAAAAATGTTAGTCTCTTCTCTTGGTTGAATGCTTTCCTTGCTGTTCAGAAGCCTTTTAGCCTGATGTGATGCTTTTTGTCAAGTCTGCTTTAGTTTCTATGGGTTACATGTATTACTCAAGGTGTTCTTCCTCATACCAATGCACAGAAGCATTTTCTTAATGTTTCCTTTGAGTAATTTCATAGCTATTATAAGTGGGATTGCCTTCTAGGGTTCTTTTTCAGATTGTTTACTGTTGGCCTACAGAAATATTACTGATTTTTATGTATTTATTGTGTATCCTGAAACTCTGCTGAATTTATCAGTTCTTATAGGTTGTGTGTGTGTGTGTGTGTGTGTGTGTGTGTGCATGTGTGGAGTCTTCAGGTTTCTCTAAGTCAGTGGGACATTTATCATTTGAAATGATTATGATCAAATAGAATGAAGATGTAGGAAAAAGAACTAAACTTCTTACCTTATTAAACTAAAGAAAGTAGTGCAAATTAAACCTGAAGTGAATTTGAAGATTAAAATAATACAGACTAAACAGAATTCAGTGAAAATGAAAATAGCCAAATAAAATAAAAAATAAATGAAACCAAAGCCTGGATACTTAAAGAGATAAAGCTATCATTTAGTAAAAAAAAAAAAAAAAAAAAAAGAGAGAGAGAGAGAGATACACACAACTGTTGATAAATTCCTACTATTCTTGACCAAGAATAAGAAGAGAAAATTTTTAATATCAAGAGGGAAAGATAGTTTAACTTAAAATGGAAGTTACTTTTATTTAAATAAGTAATTAAAAAAAAAAAAAACAGTTAAAGAGGGATACTACTACTGACCCCACTGGTAATGAAAGGATTATAAGAGAATACCATAAATAATTCTATGTCCATGGCTTTGACACCTTAAATGAAATTTATTTATTCCAGAAAAAATGTAAACTATCAAAAATTACACAGTATATTAGCAGCAAATAAATAATATGAATGATCCTATATCTATTATGAGTAATTGAGTTAGTATTTTTAAAATTTCCTAAGAGAAAACTGAAGCCCTAGATGATAGTAAGGGTGAATTCTAACAAACATTTGAGGAAGAAATAATACCAATTACATATTTTCTCCTCTGGAAAATGGATATAAATCTTAATCTATTCAATAAAGCTGTTATTACTCTGTTAATTACCCTGATACCAAACGTAATGAGGATATCACAAGAAAGAAATAAAAATTGTTACATAAGTATGGAAAAAAATATGAACAATGTTTTAGCAAATTGAATTTGGCAATGTTTAAAAATTCACTGGGATGGGGTGACTTAATTCCTGGTATTTCTCCACAGCTGAAACTTCAACCCAGAGTAACTAATTCACTAGGGTAGGACAGAGACCAGCTGAAAATAAGACACCGCCACTTAGCCCCACCACACCAAGTAAGTCCCAGTGTCTCAGGTTGTAGCACTGTTCTGGTGTTTGCAAAGCTCTAGAGGAAAAGGTACAGACATCAGTCACAGCTCTTGGGTAAAGGGCTGGTTAATCAGTACTCCAGGAGCCCCCCAAACCAACTTCACCTTATCTGCTCAAATAGCCAAATGTTATAAAATAATCATGGGGTGGAATCAGCAGAAAAACTCTGGTAACATGAATAATCAGAGTAGATCAACTCCCCCAAGGAATGATACAGTGGAAACAACTGAAGATGCCATTCATAGACAAATGGCTGAGATGTCAGAAATTTAATTCAGAGTTTGGATTGCAAATAAGATTAATAGAATGGAAGTAAAGTTGGAATTAGAAATTCAAGGAGCAATTCAAAATTTGTCTCAAGAATCCAAAGACAAAAACACCAAAGATTTTGATACATTGAGACAAAAACTGGCAGTCCTCAAATATCTGAGAAATATAGGAGAATCCCTCAGTAACACAATGGAGCAAGTAGAAGAAAAGATTTCTAACATTGAAGACAAAGCTTTTGAACACTCCCAAGTGCTCAAAGAGGAAGAGAAATGGAGAGCAAAAACAAACCATTCCTGCAGAGAGCTGTGGAATAATTTTAAGAAAATAATATTTACCTTATAGGAATTCCTGAAGGCAACGAAGTTGCTTAATGAAGCACAGAGACCCTTCTTCATGAAATTATGAAAGAGAACTTTCCAGACATGCCAAGAGATTCTGAAATTCAGATAGCAGACAGGTTCAGAACTCCACCATGACTCAACCCGAGTAAAACAAGCTCCAGACACATCATAATTAACTTTACTAAAGTTAATATGAAGGGGAAAATTCTGAAAGCAGCCATATATAAGAAACCCATTACCTACAAGGAGAAGAATATTAGAATGACTGCAGATCTATCTGCTGAAATCTTTCAAGCTAGAAGAGGGTGGTCATCAACTTTTAATCTCCTAAAACAAAATAACTTTCCATCCAGGATCCTGTATTCAGCTAAACTGAGTTTCATTTATGATGGAAAAATTAAATACTTTAATGACATTCACATGTTGAAGAAATTTGCCATAACTAAACCAGCTCTTCAGGATATTCTCAGAACATATCCTCCATAATGATGAGTGCAATCCTCTACCACCAAAGTAAACTCAGAAACTTTTGATAAAATTCTAACTTCCACAGTGGTGAAAGGATTAAAAATGTCCACTGGACTTTCGAAAATCTCTATACCCAAAAGTTTACCAGGCTTATCAATATTCTCAGTAAATGTTAATGTTTTAAATTATCCTCTAAAGAGGCACAGGTTTGCTGACTGGATACAAAAACTCAAGCCAGATATTTGTTGAATACAAGAATCTCATCTTACCTCAAAAGATAAATATAGGCTCAGGGTGAAGAGATGGCTATCTATATTTCAAGCAAATGGAAATCAGAAAAAAGCAGATGTTGCATTTTTATTTGCAGATACAATAGGCTTTAAACTAACAAAAGTAAGGAAAGACAAGGATGGTCACTTCATATTTGTTAAGGGTAACACTCAATATGATGAGATTTCAATTATTAACATTTATATGCCCAACCAGAATATGCCTCAATTTATAAGAGAGTCTCTAACAGACATGAGCAACTTGATTTCCTCCAGCTCCATACCAGTTGGAGATTTTAACACTCATTTGGCAGTGTTGGATAGATGGTCTAATAAGAAGCTAAGCAACAAAATTTTTTATTTAAACTTAACCATTCAACATTTGGATTTAATACACATCTATGGAACATTTCATCCTAACAAAAGTAAATACATATTCTTCTCATCAGCCCATGGAACATACTATAAAATTGATCACATCTTAGGACAAAAGTCTACACTTAGCAAATTTAAAAGAATTGAAATTCTTCCTTGCATCTTCTCAGACCATCATGGAATAAAAGTTGAACTCAGTGACAACAGGAATCTGCAGATTCATACAAAAACATGGAAGCTAAATAATCTTTTGTTGAATGATAGCTGGGTCAGAAATGAGATTAAGAAGGAAATTACCAAAATGATAATGAATACATGAATTATCAGAACCTCTGGGGTACTGCAAAGGCAGTCCTAAGAGAGAAATTTATATCACTACAAGCCTTCCTCAAGAGAACAGAGAGAGAAAAAGTTAACAACTTAATGGGACATCTCAAACAACTGGAAAATGAAGACTATTACAATCCCAAACCCAGCAGAAGTAAAGAAATAACCAAATTATGGGAGAAGGGAGGGTATTTCGGGGGACCTTACCTAATGTGCATGATGTAAAGGCACATTTCAAAACTACTAAGAAATGAGTATAATTGTGATGGTTGTATCACTTGGTTCAAGGTAAACATTTCACATTGTATATTGAAGCAGTATCCTGAACCCCATAAATTTACAAAGTTATGATTTAATAAAAGATAATTTAAAAAGTTGGGGCAGAATTAAATGAAATTGAAAACAAAAGGATTATACAACAGATCAATAAACCAAAAAGTTATTTTTTTGAAAAAGTCAATAAAATAGATAAACCTTTGGCTAACCTAACCAGGAAAAAAAGAAAATTAGAAATGAAATTTCTAATTTCATCAGTCATAAAGGGTAATGATGAAATAACATCAGACTCCTCAGAAATTCAAAAAATCCATAATGAATATTACAAGAAACTTTATCTTCAAAAATATGAAAATCTGAAGGAAATTGACCAATACTTGGAAGTACACCACCTTCCAAGACTTAGTCAGAATGAAGTGGAAATGTTGAACAGACCTATATCAAGTTCTGAAATAGCATCAACTGTACAAAATCTCCCTAAAAAGAAAAGTCCAGGACCAGATGGCTTCACATCAGAATTCTACCAAACCTTTAAAGAGGAACTAGTACCTATATTACTCAACTTTTTCCAAAATACAGAAAAAGAAGGAATACTACTCAACACATTCTATGAAGCAAACATCATCTTAATCCCCAAACCAGGAAAAGACCCAACAAAAAAAGAAAATTATAGACCAATACCACTAATGAATATTGATGTGAAAATATTCAACAAAATCCTAACAAACAGAATCCAGCTATGCAACAAACAAATTATACACCATGACCAGGTGGATTTTATCTGAGGGTCTCAAGTCTGCTTCAATATACGTAAATCTATAAATATAATTCATCACATTAACAAAATAAAAAACAAAGACCATATAGTTCCCTCAATTGCTGCAGAATAAGCTTTTGATAATATCCAGCATCCATTCATGATCAGAAAAGTTAAGAAAATTGGTATAGAAGGGAGATTTCTTAAATTGATAGAGGCCATCTACAGCAAACCCACAACCAATATTGTATTGAATGGAATTAAATTGAAATCATTTCCACTCAGGATCAGGAACCAGGCAAGGTTGCTCACTTCACTGCTCTTTAACATTGTAATGGGAGTCTTAACCATTGCAATTAGGGAAGAAAAGGTGATCAAGGGTATCCACATAGGGTCAGAAGAGATCAAACTTTCACTCTTTCCTGATGATATGATTGTATATATGGAAAACATCAGGGATTCTACTACAAAACTCTTAGAAGTGATCAAGTAATACAGAAGCATCTCAGGTTACAGAACACTCATAAATCTGTAGCCTTTATAGGTACCAACAACAGCCAAGCTGAAAAAAACACTCAAGGACTCCATTCTGTTCACAGTAGTGCCAAAGAAGATGAGATATTTGAGATTTTACCTAACAAAGGATGTAAAAGACCTCTATAAAGAGAACTATGAAACTCTAAGGAAAAAAATAGTTAAAGATATTAACAAATGGAAAAACATACCATGCTCATGGCTGGAAAGATTCAACATTGTTAAAATGTCCATACTACCCAAAGCAATATACAATTTTAATGCAATCCCTATTAAGGCTCCACTGTCATACTTTAAATATCTCAAAAAAAATAATACTTTGTTTTATATGGAATCAGAAAAAACTCTAATAGCCAAGACATTACTTAGAAATAAAAACAAAGCAGGAGGAATCATGCTACCTGACCTCAGACTATACTATAAATTGATAGTGATCAAAACAGCATGGTACCAGCACAAAACCAGAGAAGTAGATATATGGAACAAAATAGAGAACCAAGAGATGAACCCAGCTACTCACCATTATTTGATCTTTGACAAATCCATTAAAAACATTCAGTGAGGAAAAGTTTCCCTATTTAACAAATGGTGATGAGTGAACTGGCTGGCGACCTGTAGAAGACTGAAACTGGATTCACACCTCTCACCATTAACTAAGATCGACTCTCACTGGATTAAGGATTTAAATTTAAAACATGAAACTATAAAAATACTAGAAGACAATGTAGGGAAATTTCTGGAAGAAATTGGCCTGCATAAATATTTTATGAGGAGACCCCCCCCTGGCTAATTGAAGCAGCATCAAAAATACACTACTGGGACCTGATCAAATTAAAAAAACTTCTGCACAGCCAAGAACACAGTAAGTAAAGCAAGCAGACAGACCTCGGAATGGGAGAAGATATTTGCAGGTTATGTCTCTGACAAAGGCTTAATAACCAGAAGCCACAGAGAACTCAAACATATTAACAAGAAAAGAATAAGTGATCCCATCTCAGGGTGGGCAAGGGACTTGAAGAGAAACTTCTCTGAAGAAGACAGGCACATGGCCTACAAACACATGAAAAATACTCATCATCCTTAATCATCAGAGAAATTCAAATCAAAACTACTTTGAGATATCATCTAACACCAGTAAGATTAGCCCACATCACAAAATCCCAAAACCAGACATGTTGGCGAAGATGTGGAGAAAAGGGAACACTTCTACACTGCTGGTGGGACTGCAAACTAATACGTTCCTTTTGGAAAAATGTTTGGAGAACACTTAGAGAACTAAAAATAGACCTGCCATTCGATCCTGTAATTCTTCTACTACATATATATCCAGAAGACCAAAAATCACATTATAACAAAGTACAAGACTGTTTACTGTAGCCCAATTCATAATTGCTAAGTCATGGAAGAAGCCCAAGGCCCATCAACCCATCAATAAATTGTGGTATATTTACAACATGGAATATTATGTAGCCTTAAAGAAAGATGGAAACTTTACCTCTTACATGTTTACATGGATAGAGCTGGAACATACTCTTCTTAGCAAAGTATCTCAAGAATGGAAGAAAAGGTATCCAATGTACTCAGTCTTACTATGAAACCAATTTATAGCTTTTTTATGAAAGCTATAACCCAATTATAGCCCAAGAAGAAAGGGAAAGGGGAGAGGGAGGGGAGGGGAGGAAGGAGGATGGGTGGAGGGATAGTAATTGGTGGGATCACACCTATGGTGCTTCTTACAAGGGTACATATGAAATTTACTAGGTGTAAAATAGAAATGTGTTAGCACAATAACATAGAAAATGCTGTGAAGTCTATGTTAACCAGTTTGCTGAAAACATTTCAAATTGTATATATAACCAGCACATTGTACCCCATGATTGCATTAATGTACACAGATATGATTTAATAAAAAAAAATAAAATTCAATAGACTCAGCCTTGTAATCAAGAGCACTCTAGACCATCGGGTCTATTTGTTCTTTGAACAAAATCAAAATATGCCCTAAGTATTTAGTAAGCATCAATTTGTTTCTTTTTAATCTAACGAAATGATCTTTAAGATATTTATGATGACATATTCAGTGTTGAATCATTTTCCTTAAATTTTATTCTTGTAAAAGTACTAACTGAACTACATACTAAAATGTGCCAAGTTATTTCATATTTAAATTACTTCAATTAAAATATCTATTATTCTATAATCAGATTGTCTGCTAGTCTTAACTACTACATTTGTTTCTTGGGTCATAAAAAATAATATTTGTTATCTTAGAATCAACTAATTAGCTGTCATTGCTCTATTGGACACAGAAATGTATTTCTTCACAATTACATTGCTAGAACTATACAAAAGTTTTAATTACTTTGCATGTTAAGGAATAATGAAATGGTGCCAATTCTAAGAAACTTCACTAAATAAAATTTTGAGAAAAAGATATGGTCAAATGATGTATTTCAATAAGGTAATAAAACTGAATACTTTGAAACTATTCACAAAATTGACAAAAAATAGGGCATTTTTTGTTGATAGGCTTAGGCATAGAATATGCCATTATATTAGTTTTCATATTGAAGAACTTAATAAAATAGGAAAAAAGGGTTAAACAACACAAAAAGGTATGTTCCAAATATTCTGTATTTTTTGTGTTGCTTTCCAAATCAAAATCATAAGCATTGAACATCTGTAACGCTCAATACATACATAATACTTGACTGTTATTGTTTGACACTGTCAGTATTTAGTCAAACAGTATATTCTTTCAGGTGTTTTACCAGATCTGGAGAAAGCAAAAATTTATAATGAAATCTTTGCTTTTGAAAGAATTTTCCTAGTTTACTTATAAGGGAATATTGTATGTTATAGTACTTTTATATTCTCCATGGGAAAAACCAATTTCTAACATTAATGTTAGACAAAAAATTAAAAAATAAGATATAAATAATTCATTATTAATTTATAGTTATTTTTATATAAACTAAAACAATATTTTTGTGTGGGTATGTGTGCCTGTGTATGTATGCTCAAGCTTGTATGTATATACGGGGTAGCTAAACAATGCTTTCATATTTCAAGAAAGGAAAAACTGTATTAAAATCATAATACTCAATATATACCAATACCAAAAGATTAAATAAGTCACATCAAGCACCTCTTGTAATTGCATAGTCAAACGTGAGTTGACTACTACAAATTTAACAGTTTTTTTCCTTTCTTAAAATGTGTGTGTGTGTGTATATATATATATATATACATACAAGTGTGTATATAAATGTGTGTGTATATATATATACATATACATATATATATAAAGCTTGTAAATGTCAGAATGAAGCATATATATTTTTTTCTGCATATGTGTGTGTGGTATGTATATGTGTGTATGTCTCTGTCAGAACACCTTGAAAAATCCCTGGCATATTTAATTTAACTTAATTAATTCTTATAATGATTAATAGTCACTAGGAATAGAGAAAGAGTTGGTCACTAATATCTACCAAAGTGTCATTAAGTGTTCTAAAACCCTATTTTACAGAAGTAAAAAGAAGTAAATACTTCTGATATTTAAGTTTGTTTTCAAGCTAAGCACATATGGTAAATGTAGATGTTTTGGAGAAATGAAAATTTGCCTTGAATTTTTAAAACCACATATATACATTAAATTGTTATACATAATACACAATTATAACTGTGTACGTGTGCATAATGGATGTTTGTATTATGTTATCAATATTGGTTCTTTATAAAATAAAAGTAATCAGATGACATTTATCTTTAAATTTATATAATCAATTTTGGAATATATAAGTATTTAAAATAATTTTAATTAAGAATTTAAGTTAGAATTTCCATAAAACGTTAATTTCTTTTTTCCTACTTTTAAATTCCCACTAATGAGCTAAAATAATTTTAAAATCTTCCATCTTCATAGGAATGTATTTAATATATGCAATAGGATGTTTCTATGCAAGTAAATGTGAAGGAACCTATTTTCCTTTTAAGAATTTCTTAAAATATCATAAATAAAATACTCATTTCACTGTATGGTTCTTTGTATCCTCAGATGCAGCAATTTAATGTGGATTTAATATAATCTGAAGAAGCTGACCACAGTCATCTCTGAAAGATTAAGAAAAAGTGAAGTAACAGGACACACACACACAAATTCCTAGAAATGGTTGAGGCCACTGCAAGATATTTAGCATAAACTAAATTTTTGGCATAGAAACTATGGAGATTTGATATGTATACATGCATTTATTTATTCACATTATCTTTCACTATAATGCTGCTTATAAATATAGAGGAATACCTATATCTTTTGGTGGAAATGTTAATTGAAAATCCTTTGAGAAACTCATAAAAGAAAGAAGTAGATAATTTAAATCTACCAGTAAATACCTGGTGTATGTTTCCAATAATCACATTAATTTACATGTATTTTATAGAACCAAAGGTATGCTTATTTAATATAAAATCTGGAACTATGTGTATATAATGGATCTCTATAAAGTATATTACACATAATAGTGTGACGATAGTAATGACTGACCATAGTGAAATATATAAATAATAAAATTTATCTATAATGAAACATCTCAGTGATGATACAAAGAATGAGTACCATAAGTAGAATAAATTTATATAAAATTTTAAAGTTATGAGTCTGCCATATTTCTTCATACTTGTCTTCTGCTCTAAATGTCATTTATATACATTTACAAATGAACATCTGTAAGTAATTTGTATTTTCATTACTGTTCTTCTACAATTCTATAGTGGTACTGAAATTACTGAATTATATTACCAACATGATGATTTCACCAACATAAAGAAAATACGGTTAGCCCAATTTTGTTGAAAAGCAGTTTTTTGAACTGAACCTCAAGCTCTGTGATGACAAAGGAGTCAGATTTTTCTGTATTATTGGCTTCCCTGCTTAGTGACCAGTTCATTTAAGAATGTTTCTTTTCCCTTTGTCCTTAAGACAGCTTATGCACAATGACAATTTTAATACATAACGATTTCAACCAATGGCTGGTGGGTTCATATGCTTCCCTGCTGATGTCCAACTACAAAGAAAGAATTACTTCCCATGTTTTTGTCCCTAAATGCCCTGGAAAACTCACCTTTTCTCTTATTACTTAAATAGATGTAGGCCCACACTTCTCTAATTGATTTGCTTATTAAATATCATTCATTAAGCTCCGGGCTCTCCTGAAAACCAAGAAAATAAACGTGACTAGATAAAATTTCTGGGGTCATGGAACTTACATTGTTAGAGAAATCAAATGAAAAAGGCACATACTATACTGCCACATAGTGCAATAAAAAAAGTGAAAAAAAGCAATAGGAGGTATTATAAAGTAACAAGCTTAAGGAGTGCTCATTCTGAAAGAGCTTTCATGGAAAACCCTCCACGAAAGTGATATCTGATCATAGACCTACTGGAGTTAAGTGAACCATGGGGAGGTCAGCAATCCCTGTCAGATGTTGTCCCCAAGATTAAAAGCACTTTGGGAACTTCTTGCCGCACAGATAACCAAAATATAAATCAAGATCACACACATTGCTGCACAATTAAATAATAAAGGAGACATATCTGACCCCCCTTGGAATTTCAAACACTATTGATAGTGATAAAAATACTCATTTCATTTCACATGAAACACAATCCTGGGCTTTTAGTAGAAATTCACCTTCCTTATCAACCATGGAATAGCTTCCATAACCAAGTAAAAATTCAATATAGTAAGCCTGGCTAATTTCAATCATCAGTCAATTATCCAAGGTAATTTTTACTAAAAACGTTTGACTCTCTATGTGTTGTTTGACCTATGAGAGCTTTCAGTCACCGTTTTTCCTTCTTGCACTCTGAGCCCACATCTGGGAAAACCAGGAAGAAAGCTCCATGCTACGTGACTCCGCACTGACAGAAAGTTAAAACTACTCAAACCTTGGCCAGCATAAAAACATTTAACCCAGCTTCACAACTGAAGCACAAGAAAACCCTATTAATCATTTTTCAGACCTACTTGGGACCATGGTCTAATTTTCCCCAAAAAACTTCGTTATGTGAGTAACGAATCACATCATTCTCTCTTGGGGCATGCTTTGCTTCACCCTAAACTGGCTTGTGTGTGGAGGGCCGTCCTGCATATACAGAGAGGCTACCTGAGTCACTTAGTGCTACCATAACAAAAATACCATAGACTGAGTGGCATAAACAGCAGAAATTTATTCCTGATAGATAAAAAGAATACAAAGTCTGAAATCAAGCTGACCAACTCAGCTCCTGGTAAAGGAGCTGGTAAAGTGCTCTCTCTGTCTTCATGATCTAATTTTGTTCCAAAAGTCCCATTTCTAAATACTATCACAGTGGGGACAGAATTTCACTATATAAATTCTGAGAGGAAAAAAAAAAGAAAACCATTCAGTTCATAGAAGTTAACCAAAAAAGAATATGCATATTAAACACCTTTTAATTATAATTTATACTTCAAATTACTTACAGAGTGAGGCAATTAAATCCAGGTGATTAAAACAAACACAAATATTAAAATTCTTTAATAATTTGATATTCTTCAGGGTATGTAAGTTTGTCATAATTTTAATGCCCTGAGCATTGGTTAAATATACTCAGTAGGAACTTGTATATTATAAGGTATAATTCTGTATAAAAGTATACTTTAAAATTTTCTTTCAATTGAAGTTTTTTGAAGATTCATAGCAAACTATGATTCCTGACGGCCCTTCTATGTAAAAGCCTTTAGGAACCATAGTTATAATTTTATAAGTATTTTGCTTTTATAAAATGTTAATAATCTCAGCTTAGGATCACTCATATAGTATTAATACATAGACAAAAGTTAAGTGAAATTAGCCTGATTTTTTATGCAATAACTCTTCCTTATATATTCTTTCCAGTTAGGACTATTTTCCTAGTTTAACATTCTTGAGCAACCAAGACTAACATTGTATATTTTATTTATTTTTCTCTTAATTTTTTAATGTTTTGTTTTTATTTTAGCAGTTTTAGATGGCATTTTTAGAGTTTTCATGTTCTCAGCAAACACAGATAATTTTACGTCATCCAGTTTGGCTGACCTTTATTTTTTTCTCAGAGCTGACTGCTCTGGGTAGGACAGTCAGAACCATGTTAAATACAAGAGGTGAAAGGGGCCAACATTGCCTTCCCTAGTTCTTTGAGGACCTTTTCCCCATTCATATGATTTTGGCTTTGAGTTTGTCATATATGGCTTTTCTTAGGAAATTAAACAACCAACTGCTGGATGATCCTTGGGTCAATGATGAAATCAAGGTGAAAATCAAAACATTTTTCAAATTGAATGGTCAGTGACATATGCCAAAATCTATGGGATACAGTAAAAGCAGTACCGAGAGGGAAGTTTGCAACTTTAAATGTCTCATCAAAAAGAAAGTAAAGGCACAAATTAACAATTTAATGTCATACTGCAAGAACTAGAAAAAGAAGGAAACAAACCAAAGCTAGCAGAATAAAAGAAATTATAAAGAGCAGAACTAAAGTTAATTGAAACTGAAAAAAAAATATATAGATCAATGAAACAAAAGTTATTCTTTGAAAATACATAAAAACTTCATATACCACAAGCTAGATTAGTCACAAGTGGAAGATAAATGATTCAAATAAACTCAATCAGAAATGGAAAAGAGGACATTGCAACAAATAGTATAGAAATATTATCTTTGACCACTATGAAGATCTCTACACACACAAATTAGAAAATTTAGAGGAAATAAATAAAGTTTTGGAAATATGCAACTGCTCAAGCTTGAATCAGAAATAAATAGAAATTCCAAACAGACCAAGAGCAAATAACAAGATTGAAACAGTAATAAAAAATCTCCCAATAAAGCCAACAACACCAAAATCCTAGACCAGACAGATTCACTGTTGAATTCTACCACACCTACAAGGGAGAACTAGTACCTATCCCACTGAAACTGTTGTATAACATTGAGATGGGGAAATCCTCTCAATTCATACTACAAAGTCAGTGTCACCCTAATACCAAACCTCGGGAAGGACACTACAACAACAACAAAAACACAGACAAAAGGTAATCTAAATATACATTCACAAACTGCAACAAAATGCTAGCAAACTGAATTTAATAGCACATCAAAAAGATAATTAACCATGATTAAGTGGGTTTGATCCAAGGGATTCAAGGATGGTTCAAGATACACAGATCAATAAACATGATTCACTGAATAAACATAATTATGAACAGAAACTTTATGATTTTCTCAAAAGATCCAGAAAAACCATTTACTAAAATCCAGCATCCCTATATGATAAAAACCTCAATAAAGTAGGAATAGAAGGAACAGATCTCAAAATAATAAACTTGTATTTTTTAACAAAAGTTAAATGAGATTGTAATACTGTTTACATTATCAGTCATTTCACTCCCCAACAACTTGGGTAGATCTCTCTTAAGTTGTATGACTGATTAAAACATGAGTTTTGTTCTCCTTTTGTTTTGTTCACCTGACTTTGCATAATTTCTCAACTCTGGAAGATTCTGGAAAAGTATAACCTTCTATTTAGGTAAGTGACCCATCTTCCAGTAAAGATTGTGTACAGATTTTACATTACTTAAAAATACGGCCATGGAAACAGACAGTAGGTATGCACTGCCAGCATGCTATATTATGATAAAGCAATATTGTTTTTGCCATAATTCTTCATCTTTGCTGGAAAAGAAAAGTTTTGTGTATAGTTATTACATGACAAAATCAATTTCCCTAATGTCCTCATATGGGGTGTATGAGTCAGTAACTTTCTTACAGATATTAAGATGCATAAAATTAAGATTTAAGCTAACTTATTTTAAATATTATTATATTTAATGTAATCATTCTTAAATACGTATTATATTTAAACAAATATATTGAAAACATATTTAAAAATAATTACAACTATTCAATTATAAAATGCATTGTTACTTCATTTATTCCCACTGTCTTCTATTTCTAGTTATTTCTAATGTAGGACAGGTACATAGAGGAGGTTCACAAAGTAGTCTCTTAAATTATGGTGAAGCTAGTCATAATGACAAGAACCAAAAGCAAAATAATAATAATAATAATAATGATAATTACAAGTGTCACATTTTTAATAAAATATATCCTATAGGGTAAACATGAGATAATAATGTGAAATATTGATTAATATAAATCCTATTTTTCCTTTGTCTAGAATAATATTAGTGGTGCTTTTTATTTTTCCCCTGGAAACAATTCTATACTCTGATTCCATCAGAGAATTGGATTATTCATTATTTATTAATGTGAGTATGATTATACAAAGTATTTTTAAAAGTCCAAAAGTAAATATTTAGGAAATAAAAAAAAGTGATATAATAAAAGGGAAAGTTTCTGAGAATATGCTGATAGATCATTTGTGTATCTTCTCAGATTGAAAACAGATATTTAAAGTTAGCAGGCATAATGACCTCGCCTAAATCTTCCATTAACAATTTATGACTTACTTTGAAATTCTCTGGTTTTGCTTCCAATCTTTTCCCCAAACAAAACAACAAAAAAGAAAAAAAAAATGGACAACACAAAACAGTTCATATACCAAAACATAAAGCATCATTTTAAAACTTTCTTATATTTAGGGGTTTCAGGAACACAAAACCCAGTAGGCTTGTCACAGATGCAATGTCGGGACTTTCAGAGACCATCTCGGTATAATCTGCACTGGTCTAGGAGCCTACCTGCTCCAGTAGGTCCAGAGAGGGTGCTCGTAAGGTTTCTGTGCAACTGAAAATTTATGACTATTTTAAATTGCACACAAACTTTATCAATACCCTGTTTTTCTTTTAATCCTCACAGTTATTCGTTGGATTAGGTTTTTTATTTACATTTAACTATGTGATAAAAGACATTGATAGCTCTTACATTTGAAGAACATTGTCAAAGTAACAAAATTGCAATTAGTCACAAAAGTAGAATTCAAAGCTCCTGAGACCTCTTACCTGCATCCCAGGTGTTCTCCCTCCCTTGCTCTGCCAGGATCCAGAGTCTCTCTGCTTACTCATCAAGGGATTAGGTTTGTCTGGCTTCACCAGCTTTTTTCAATTTCCTGTTTCCTAACTCATTACATATTTTTACCTGATGAATGACTTGTTGGTCCTGTCCCAGAAATTCCTTCTGTAAATTGACTCAGTAAGTGGCTGGATCAGCTATGTCCATGGATCCCTGGACTTGTCCACATCTACCTATTCTTAATCTACTACCAACACATCTTAAAATGCTAGAACTGGAGCCAAACATACAGGAGAAGCACACTGATACCGTTATTGCATACCGAACTGTATTTCGAAGAAAATATGCACTTAGAAATAAACATTGCAAACATAGTATAATCTACTCCCATGAATTCTTCACCTAGTTTTACAAATTGTTAACATTTTGATACATTTAACTTTTACATTATCTCTTTTTTTCCTTCTGCAATTCACACAATGTTGAGAGCAAAAGTACAGTTGAATTTATAGGGATAGAAGAATGTTTCTACCCCCAAATGATTTCTTGGTTGACAAAAAAAATTGTCTCCTTCAAACAAAATTGTATTCACGTATACTAGTGCCTACAACTACTTATCATTTTAAAATGTCATAAAAACTATCTAGACATTGGGCACGGCCTGTGGCTCAAAGGAGTGGGGCACTGGCCCCATATGCTGGAAGTGGTGGGTTCAAACCCAGCCCTGGCCAAAAACCGCAAAAAACAAAAAACCTATCTAGACTTTGACAAGTAAATCTAAAACTAAACCTACTTAACTGAGAAGATTATGTTTAACTTAAATAAACATCCCTTTGGTTTAATCTCTTTTAATAACCCATGGCAATTATTAAAAAATAACATGACTTTATAAGTAAAAATATGCTTTAGACCTATTTAAAAGGAGGCAAAATTTAAATTACTACACTAAAATTGACTAATGGAAGATGTTGATGCCCTTGTTTTCAATGATGCTTTCTTAGAACCCTAGAGTGATGTGTTTTCTTTGTAAAGAAAATACATTTAATCAATTTTATGTTGGAAATTAAGAAGGAAATAAAAAAGTTTCATCTGACTCTCTAAAACTGTTTATATATTGGCAATCCAAATTTACTTTAAAATAGGTTCAGGTGTATTTACAAATAAATAAAGCAAGAATACATCATGCATTGAGTCTCTCCATCCTCCAAAAACCACAACTACATAGGGACTCAGAATTTCTTCGAAAAGACTTGTGATTAAAAACAAGAATAGCTGATTAATGGATTTTGTTTCTCAGGACTAAAGAATTTAAATCCAAATACAATTTTTCACACTTTTCTTTCTTTTTTTTTTTTTTTTGCAGTTTTTGGCTGGGGCTGGGTTTGAACCTGCCACCTCCGGTATATGGGACCAGCACCCTACTCCTTTGAGCCACAGGTGCCACCCCAAACTTTTCATTGTTTTTACATGGAGAATAAAGAAATGCTCAGTGACAGAATAATTAAGCCCCATATTTGTAGAGAGCAAGATGGTTTTAGTGTATCTAGAAATAATTGTATTGTCTTTAGTCTCTTAATAACCAGCTGGGCAGTGCCTGTGGCTCAGTGGGTAGGGCGCCGGCCCCACATACCAAGGGTGATGGGTTTGAACCTGGCCCTGGCCATACAACAAAAAAATAGCTGGGCGTTGTGGTGGGCACCTGTAGTCCCAACTACTCGGGAGGCTTAGGCAAGAGAATCACCTAAGCCCAAGAGCTGGAGGTTTCTGTGAGCTGTGATAGCACAGCACTCTACCAAGGGTGACAAAGTGAGAGTCTGTCTCATAAAAATAAATAAATAAATAAATAACCAGCTGGGAAAATGAGCAAGATGTTTGGAACATTTATCTTAGGGCCAAAAATCAACTACAAAAATTACCATAGGATGAATTAAATATCAAATTAACAGAAAATTACTGCCAACATGTTGATAATTCATCAGAAAAAGGCAAATTATTGGTTTGCTAAATATTTTTAGAGAATCATCATAGTTCTTATAAAAACTTGTAATTTCTTGTAAAAGAAATATGCTTTTTCTATATTTTATCTATAGAATAAGCTGTGAATAAGTAACTGGTTATTTGATAATGTTGAAAGTGATTTAGCCTAACTCCCAAGTATGTAATGTGATTCCAGTAAAATGTAGACATTTCCTATATCATGCATTCACAAAATGGAAATGTGTATGCATCAGTATATGTACATGTACCCATACACCTAGATAGATAATAAATAGATGATTTTCATATAAATTGATCTCATTTCATTTAATGATAAAACATTCAAGCAAAAGTAATGAAGTATAAATATTTCAGGCTGTGTATTCATTCATCTTATCCCTGTTTAAAAAAATTCTTGACAATAAATACTCAATATTTTCCTCCTTTGATGTAGGAGGTATATTTTGTATCATGAACTAAGCAAGACTGGATTCACAGAAGTGGGAAAGTAAGATTTAGGATGCTAAACTGATCAAGAAGAGTGTCCATGTCAAAACTAAGAGTGTCAGATGTGTGATTGCAAGGGCAGCTCTGATCCACGGGGCTGCTTTTTTCCACCTGTTCATACCTCTTCACATCTCAGTGTTCAGTGACTTTACCAGTGATAGCTCGAAACTGGCCATGGTGAGCATTTGCACAGGGAAATCAGCAAATGCCACAGAATCAGGGATCTTTCCCAGCTGTTCCCTACCATCACTTCAGACAGTTCATTGTCAAACATTCACCAGCACTGGATTCATCTTGTCTATCTCTTTTTAGCATGGAATTTGCATTATTGATCTTACTTCTCTCTATGATACATTTCCCAATTGACAAATGGAAATAGCAACACCTATCTTAGGGGAGGTCCCGCCAGTTGCCCTCCCTCCTCCCACTCCCTTCTACCTCCTCCCCTCACCCTCACTAGACTGTACATACGTTGTTCTTTAGTGTGGGCGTGTAGTCATTTATATATTGGTTTCACATTGGTATTGAGGACATTGAATACTTGGTTTGCAATTCTTGTGATGTTTTACTAAGAATGAGTTTCAACTCCATCCAGGTAAACACAAAAGATACTCAATTATTAATAATACAAAGGCTTTGCCTAGCAGGCCTCATGAGGGAAAGTTACTCTCCTCACACCAGCCAGACTTAGAGCACAGCCACTGAGTTGCAGGCTCTGAAGGAAGGTGCAGTCAAGGGTGGGGGCCTCTTTAGCTGGCCATGTTCTCACACAGGTTTGCATCTGTGCCTCAGAAGGTTCTTTCTTGTCTTTATCTCCGGCCCTCTTGTAAAACCTTTCCTCCACTGCCTCTGTGGAGGCCTTTATATGGGGGAAAAGGAGAGATAATTTTCGCCACTGTGACTTAACACTCAGTAATTTTCCACTCCTAGCCCTGCCGCCTTTCCTTCCTCCTGTCCCCAATGTTCATAAAAGTACAGCAGACTTTTGATCAATACACCGTCAACAGTAAGATCATCCCTGCATCTACGCTGATACACCTCATTTGTGACTCGTATTCCACATCAAAATGGAACACAAGCAGTTGGCACTTTTTTCCCTTTTAGCCTCTTATTTATATTGTTGCAGTAAGTGATTAAAGATTCCACTGATATTTTCATTTTGGATCAGATTTTAATTGGCTACTCTGACACCTGACAGCCCAGTCCTCTCCTACTCAGCTGAGCTCCTGAAAGCTCTCAGAGGCTTCTCCTTAGTGTTCAGAAGTGCAACACACTTGTGTGTGATGATCTGCTATCCTGCAAGCTTGCTGAATTCTTTTATTAGGTCAACCAGTTTTTATAGATATATATAGGAAATTCTCTGTATAGACAATAATGTCATCTGCAAATAGTTTTATTCCTTCCTTTCTAATCTGTCTTACTATTTTTGTTTCCCACCTTGCCGTGTTGACTGGAAGTTCCTGTGCAAAGTTGAATATGAGTTACAAGTAGGAAAATGGCATGTTTTTGCTTTGTTTTGGATTTTAGGGAAAAAAACTCTTTCATTATAAGACATTAGCTTTAGATATTTAATTAATAATCTTCATGAAGTAGAGAAAAATTCAAAATCGAATTTGTTGAGTTTAATCTTGATCTTGAATATATGTTAAATTTTGTTTGGTTCTTTTCATACGTAGATAGATAATATGAATTTCTTTCTTTATCCTATCAATATCTTGAATCTGGTTATTTTCAAACATTGAACTAGTTTTGCATAACTTAAATGAATTCCACTTGATCATGGTGTATAATTGTTTATGCATTGCTAGATTAATTCATTAAGATTTTTAAAGGATTTTTGTGGCTGAATTCATGAGAGATACTGACCTGTAGTTTTCCTTTTGAGTATTGTGTCTGTCTGATTGGGTATCGATGTTGTACAGAACTCATAAAATAGAAATGCTGTTGTTTTTCTATTTTACAAGAAATGTTATGTAAACTTGGCATTGGTTCTAATATAAGTGCTTGGTAAAAATCATCTTTTTATTCAAATAATACATTAAATAAGGATGCAAAATTTCACATTGTCCATTTATCTTAGTTTGAGATTTGGTAGGTTGGAAATTTTCTGGAATTCATCCATTTCAATGTTCTGAATTAATGAGTATAAATTTTTGTTAGTGTTTCTTAAATTCCGTTAATTTGAGGAATCTGTCATGACATCCCTTGTTACATTCTTAATAGTGGTTTTATTATTATTATTATTTGTCAGTCGTGGTAGAGCTTTATAAATTATATGGATTTTTTTCAAATAATTTTGAATATGTAGATTCTATTTTTTTATTTTCAAAATTTTTCAATCTTTAAGAAATTTTAGAAATCTACTACAGATATGTTTTGACACATTACTTCTGTGTTACCTAGACATAGTAGATTTCATTTCTCTTCTTAAGTTTACTGCTTTAGTTCTCTGTAATTTCTATTTCATTATCAAGCCAATATAGTGAGATTTTATTGATATTTTGGTTTTTCTATCTTTAGTTACCTATTCTTAGTTGAGGCCTTTTTACAATACTTTTTTGTTGATCCTTTTTTGTATATATTTTAATTTTTTTCAAGAGAATCCATTTTTATGATGGTTAATTTAAAATCCTCAATAGATTAATTCTAACCTGATTCATCTCAGCTATTGCTAATTTCATTTTCTCCTTCCTGTTATAAGTTTTTTGTTTGTTTTATGACAATTTATGATTGTGTCCTGGGAGATTTAGATGTTAGATTATAAAACATTGGATTCTATTCATTCTTCTTTTTTAACAAGTGGTTCCCCTGTTGAAGTGCGGTGGGGAGGCTAAATCCGCATACACATATTCAGCTTCCCTCTGGCCCCACAACACTTCCCCAACAAAAGTAGAGTGCTACATGATATTGCTTGTTTTGATGGGTAGGAGAGACATTTAGATCCTCACAACCTTCTGACAACTTGAAAGCAGGAAAACTGGGGCATTGCCTTGTTTTCTCTGTATAACAGTTTAAACTTAGCTCCTTTGTGTGTCCTTCTGACCCTAGGGAACAGGGAAGTGAAGGGATAACTCAGCCTGCCTTTATTGTTATGGGGTTTATTCCGCTACCCATTGAATAGTATTGGGTCCTCTGCATGAGGGGAAGAAACAAATTTAATTGCAATTTGTTTCAACTGTCCCCACCACCTTAATGCTACATGGAGGTGAAGGCTCAGTTTCTCCTGGGACCCACATCACCAGTGAGAAAGTGGTAGAGTGGTGCCTAGCCCTACCTCATCATGAGTTACTACATTTTATTGTTAATGAGGGAAGAGATTCACCTCTTCACTGGGCTCCACTGACCCTGTACTGGCAGGGGAATAAAATAACTAGACACAAGATTGGCTCTGTGTTCCACTCTATGATGCTACAGTGACAAGGGCATTAATTCTCCACCTTCCTCTGCAAGAAAGGCAGGAGCTGGGAAATTAGCTCCCTGCATGGTCCTAATGGAGAAAGGGTGGATGGGGAAACAGGAGCAAGCCTGTGTTTCCAGTGGCCACTGGGCTGGGGTGAAAGATCACTTCCCTACTCATTCCCATGCAAACAACACAGTGGGGAGATTTTTTCAAGGATATTTGACCAGAACAGGATGAATATTGCCAAATTGCCTTTTGTGGTTAAGCTGCCCTTTTGCTTGTCCTTTGACTAACAGGAACAGGTTTTTTCCTTGGAGCTCTGTACTTCGTCACTTCTCAGCTGGAAAATCCTGCAAGATGCTGTTTAGTATATATAAAAGTCAAGAGAAAAGAGAGCACATTTACCCTGGTCTCATTCTTCAGATTCCAAAGTGGCTGGAATCTGCCTGCCATTCTTCTACTCTTCAGAGTCTTGCTATGCTTCTCTGTTGTGTCATGCCTGGAGTTTTATCCTTTTCTTTTCAATTGTAAGATTAAGGAACTGGGTGAAATATGGCCACTTCCTCTTGGCTGAAATCAGAAATTCGCACAAAGTTTTGTTAATTCATAAGAATTAATTTACTTTTAATTTAGTATTAGCTTGCAATTTAAATTAAACCACAAATAAGTTTTTTCTACATGTGCAGGACATTTTCTACAATTTTAGAGTAAAAACTATCTATGAAAGTGGCAAACATTTGCATTGTAAGTATTAAACTAGAATATCGTAGAATCTTTTTGGACAAGGATTTTAAATATAGGTAAGGTAATTAATTTAGTGTTTTACAATTTGAAAATATATTTCATAAAATTTGTAATTACTTAGTAATTGTGTGCCCTTTTGATTTTTTTTTTTTTTTGCAGTTTTTTGCCAGGGCTGGGTTTGAACCCACCACCTTTGGCATATGGGGCTGACACCCTATTCCTCTGAGCCACAGGTGCCACCCCTTGATTTCTGATGTCCTCATATCTTACTGACTGTTGAATTTTCTTAGTACTTTATTAGGTTTAAAATATCAATAAATATAGTTTAATAAATAAGTTCTTAATTGTCTAGGACTAATAGTCTAGACTTTGTCTATTACTAAAAGTATGTTATTCCAGAATGGATGTAAGTTTTCAATATTAATCTAAAATTGTTATAAGAACTGAAAAATCTAAAATGTATACTCTTACAAATAAATATCTTAAAAGTTATAATTTCTTTCATTATATACCATGATAAACTGGTAATATATTATAAATTATAAATAGAAATTAGATTTTTAATGTTTAATTAAATATGTAGATAACCATTATTTTGTCATATTTATATGATTTTAGGATCTTTGTTAAAATATGCTCTAGTAGTAAAATATTAATTTTGGTGAAAATAATGTATCAAATGAATAAAGTTAGCCTAGTATTGGACAATAAAGTCACTGTTATACACATTTTCCGATGCACATTTGAATGATGATGCACATTTCCTTAAAGGAACGCTATACCATCTAGTGATCTAGTGGCAAAATTGCAACCTTAAATTTCAGCTTTTTTTTTCAAATGTCATCACTATTAGACTATGAGCAGCAACTACAACTACTAAATAGTTGATAATTAAGTTGAATTGCAATTTTTTTTTTTTTTTGGTAAGATAACTTTCTGAAAAATTCTGAGTTTTCAGTTATTCCTATTTGCTCCTCAGCAGATGAGGTAAACTCTGGGGTAGGGGAGGGGGGATTTCCAGGAACTTTTGCAGTTTTGCTATTTGTGAGAAACTTATGTAAATGTTACAAAAATGTTTGTTTTTGTTATCTACAAATACTATTTCATAATTGTTACATTATTGTAATAGATATAAATATATGCTTAATATGCTTATATAGTCATAGGTTTCTGTTTCATGTAAATATATAGTATAAAATGAATATGTATTGGATATACATTGTTTTTCTAAGGAGAAATAAGTTAAAGAGATCTATTGTACAACACGACGACCATAATTAACAATATATTGTAATCGCGATAAATTGTAAGAGAGTAACTTTTAAAGTGTTTTTACTAAAAGAATAATAACTTTGTGAAGTAATACGTAGGTCACTATGCTAGATTTAATCTTTCTACCATGTAGGTATACTTCAAAACATTAGGTTGTACATAGAAAATGTATTTAATTTCATTTGTCTGTTTAAATAATAATTTTTAAAAAGAAACTTATAAAAAGAAAAACAAACTGAAAAAGAAGGCTGATGTTTTAAAATCGAATTAAAGGGAGTAGTGCTAAAAATAAGGCAATACAATGTCTTCCAACTTCCATCATTTTCTTTTATGCAGTTTCGTTAAGAGAAGTTCAACATAGCTGGCAAAGATACACAGTTAAAACTATTCAAATTTCTTATGATTTGTTCCAATTTTTTTCAGAACTTGAGATTTCCTTTTTTAAAAAAAAAAAACCTAAATTACTTCTAAAATATTTCTGGACCCACAGCTCCCAATATAATTTATATTTCTTAAATTCTTAATCTAATCCCACCTTTCTCACATTCAATATATTAGCTTAAAAAATAAGAACAAGGATTATTATTCCCTGGCCAGTGTCTGTCTCCACCAGATTTATTCTCTGTACCTCCACTCAAACACCAGGGAGAAGTCCACTTCCTCCTCCTCTCCAAAGTCATGAACTTTCTTTATTCCATTTTCTTCCTAGTCTCTAAACCGTAGCTCTTTCCAATTTTCCCATTCTCCTGTATAGCATCTATTTTGTCTCCTTAACTCCTTCACTTGCATTTAGTCTTTAAGACCACAGAATAACCCACTGTCCTTCATCACAGCACCCAGTGGTTTCTTCACTTTCTCCCAATACATCCTATCCATGATTTATAGGTAAGTTATTTCCAATAAGCAAAAGTGAGTATTTTATACAACCATTTGATTTTGAATTTTTGTTTTAATCATATTAGATTTTTCTTCTTGAGTTTAAACAGAAAAAGACTACCTAGGAGATTCCAGATTTTATATTTCTTTTTTTCCATTCTATTTTCTCTCTCCAATCCAATCTTTGTCTTATTTTTAAATGTATAAATTAATCTTCATTTTCTTTTTAAATTTAAGAGTGTATCTGATAGAATACTATGCACAGTAATTTCCACCCTGATATTTATAATTTAAACTATTTTACATGTACATGGAAGCCTTACAAGATAATAAAAAATCTCAGAAGTGGTTGGGACTACATGCTTTTTTATGTTCTTGGTTAAAAAATAATGACAATTGTAAATAAAAAAATAACGAGGAAAATAATGACTAGTTTGAAAAAGTTTGTAGACATCTCTCTACCACAACTTCTTCTCTCTGGTAATAAGAACATTTTGAATACTACATTTTTATTTAGAAAATAACCACCTGTTGGGTGGTGCCTGTGGCTCAAGGAATAGGGCACTGGCCCCATATATCACGGTGGCAGGTTAAGTACCTCTTTATTGTTTGTTTGAAGATATTAATTATTCATTCTGATTAGCTTTGTGCTTTTTTCATATTTTGATGAATATAATATTCATTTCCATATTTTGATATTCTCTTTTACTTGATACTTCAATTTGTAGATCATTAATGAAAATAAATGACTAAAATCTATGTTAATGTTAAAATAAGAGATTGTTTTAAAAGTATAAGGCAAAAGTGTCTGGAAACCTATAGAATATAAAGATTCTTCATACCAGTTGTACCTCTTTTTTTTTTTTTTTGCTTTAAAACTGACAAAATATAGAGCATGTGCCACCTAAAATACAATTTATCTTTGAGTCATTTATCTACTACTCCACTAACCTTTTTTTCTTTTGCATTTTGTCCCAAAGAAAAGAATATCCTAGAGGCTAAGAGTATATACACAATGACAAAGGATCCAGTAAAAATTGGTAGCACAGAAAACTGCAAAATTATAATTTGAGTATCTTATAATTTATAAGATAATTTATAATTTATTTATATCCTTGTGTTTTACTTTAAGTTTATGATTATAGATTCTTTTACAGTTATTAGCCAATAGTATCTTTGCCTAAAAAAAGCTTTGGCCAAATTAGTTGGTCGATATAAATATAGTAAGGAGATGCATGTATAAATTTCCAGATATTACAGAGCCAAACAAAGGTTAAACTATATCACATTGGAATTTAGGCTAAGGAAACTATTATTTTGGTTGCTTTTCTTTCTAATTTCAACTTTGGAACCCATATTTCAATGTAGGTGAATACCACATTATCATATGATTCATACGACATGTATATGTTTCATTTTAAACACCAAATAATATTTGTGTTCTATATTTATATCATCCTCATTTAATTAAACATAGATTATCATCTAATAACAAATTTATTTTTAAGTAATAGACAATGTAAAGATGTCTCTTCACTCTGTGGCTTGTTCCTTTGCTGTGCAGCAGATTTTTAGTTTGAAGTAAACACATTTATCTATTTTTGCTTTTGTTGGCTGTGCTTTCAGTATTCTATCCCAAATATCTCTGCCCATACCAAGGTCATAGTGCTTCTCCCTATGTTTGATTCCAATAGTTGTACAGTTTGAGACTATACAAATCAAACTTTCTAATAAGTGTTTTTATATTTTACTGTATTACAAGAACATTTTGGTTCTATTTTAAATCTTAATATTATGTACAATGTTCAAATAGCTGAGTAAACAACAGATGATCCGTAATTTAGTTGATTCTGCTTATTATAATTAAACCATGATAGAAAAATAATTAAGGTTATTGTAATCTGAAATATAGAGTGAAGATAAGCAAAAAAAATGTCCTAAATAGATTTCTAGGTTACATTAGAAAAATTGAAGAGAGAAACAGAGAAAATTTGATATTTTCCAAATGCTTCATGTAAGATAATTGGAAAATAACAAGTTAATCTTATAATATTGAATTGATAGCAGAAAATGGTGCTATATTATTATAGGAAGACTAATAAAAGACTTACTATAATATATTCTCTAAAGTGATATGTATATTTAGCATAATTATATGAACTATGTTTAATCAAATACAGAGAATTATATTTGAATTATTTGATTGATTACCTCTGGTAAACTACAGCCTACGATGCTAAATTCGGCTTTAGTGTCCATGACAGCAAGACATGAGAAAACATTAGGGTTTAGCCAGCCCTGGTGTGATGAGAAATTTTAATTAATTTGTATCTAATTAGATTGTATTCCACAAATATTCCTATCAATAACACAGCTCAATTTGCTCAGGTTAAAACATTATGTTAAGTTCTTTGGTCAGAAAACAACCCATTAATTTCACACTATCTAAAAATAATTTCTGATAATAATTCAATTGTCCTTTAGGCAACAGCTTGGTATTTATTCACATTCACGAAATTGACATTTTGTGTTCTATTCTTGTTTGTCATAAGGCAGATGACATCCTGACTCATCTTCTTATAAAAATAAAATAAAGAAAAAGTTATAAGGTAAATCAACCAATATTTTAAAAAGTTAGCCACTCTAACCTGACTCAAAATGTATGTCAATTTTATAGGCTGGTTACATATAAGATAAGTAATATCATATATAAACAATATATAATTACATTGCTTATATATCATATATAAATCATATATGTAAATTTCATATATAAATCATACCAAATCAGTGAAAAGGATCATTTTGATGGAAATAGTTGAAGACTATAGAGAAATGTATAATCTGTTATAGCAATTCAAACTCTAGGAAGCCCCAATAAAATTATCTGTGATTTACCTTATATATAGGCTGGTGATGATATTCATTATAAATTGGAATTAATATAAAGCATATTTATTTTCAAAGTTTATCCATCTGCACTAAAAATTCTGTGATGACCCAAATTGTAAAAAGACTCTTAAAAATGTAAATAACCTTAATGCCCAAGTAGAGAAGACTGGTTCCATAAAAGTTTATAACTTTTCAGGGGAATGCAAAGTAGCCATTAAAAACAACTAAGGAAATATTCATTATGTAGGGTAAATTATTTTTTAAATGTATATGTCTACATACACAAAGAAAAGTCTAAAGAATTTGTTTAAAGCTCAAACTGTTGTTAATTAGTAATACTAGAATTACAGAAGTTGGGACTTTTTTTAACCTATATGTATATATCTATTTTCTTTAAATTCATGTTTACTATTTTTAAAAAGCTAAAATTTTCTTTAAAAGTATAATACAATTTAGAAATATTACTTTTCAGTTTAGTAAAATTAATAGTTATGCATATTAATAGTTTATGAAAAATAGACTTTGACAAGAGATGATAGAAAATTATTCATGCTTCTTGAGTTGGTGTCCTCAGTCTCAAATAACTGTTGAGAACTTTTGTTCATATCAACCCACACAACATTTATTTATTTAATGCACATTGTGCTTACTTTTATACATTTATTTAATGCATGTTGTGCTTAATTTCCAAAACCGGAAGGAAATAGAAATTCAGAGAGGAATGACCAAGACCTTTGTCTTTAAGTCATTCATGATGATTGAAGGGTGAACTCAACATCTTTTACTTTATGTACGTAGTAAACAAACAAACAAAAAGTGATAATTGTGGAATAAGAGAGATTTATTCTGACATAAAAGTTTTAAAAGCACCATGAGTTATACAACATTTAATCTAGAACTAAAAGATATGCATTCCCAAGATTGAAGGACAACTCCATGTAGAGAAAATAGCTTGGGCAAGGATATAGAAAACTTCAAGGTTAGTTAAATCATGTGTCATTGAACTAGAAATTATGGGTACAAGATGTGGGAAGGAGTACACTTGACAAAGTTGTCTTTGGTGGGATTGTGGAGAATGCTATAGAATACATCTATACCAAAGATTATATAGGGCAGTACCTGTGGCTCAAAGGAGTGGGGCACCAGCCTCATATGCCAGAGGTGGCAAGGTTCAAACCCAACCCTGGCCAAAAACTGCAAAAAAAAAAAAAAAAAAAAAAAATCATATAAAGGAAGATGCAAACACTGGAGCTTGGTTAATAGGTAGTAATATTAGCAATGCGAATACAATAAAGGTTGTTCATCTTCCATGCATATGATGGCACAAGCTAAAAGCAAGCATCTGACAGACATGGCATTTTAGGCCTTTGTAGGGCAAGAAGTAATGGGGCCCTAAACTAGAAGATTGAAATCAAGTGGAAGATGTTTGTTTCAGGGACGATGTGCAGACACAATGAGATTTTCTATGACCGTTGGTTTTTGGAAACTAAGAGGGAATAAATATCAAACCATACTCCAACTTCCAAACTTAAAAAGAATCATTTGAAAGGTATAATAAAGTGTCTGAGATCATAAAAATAAAATGGGATCATAAAGGACAGATATTGAGAAATTTGCCATAACAAGATAGTTGAAGACACAAAACTACATTAAAGAGAATAGAGACTTGAGAAATGCTGGGACAAAGAAAAAGTAGTCAAGCTTGACAATGACAGTGTAACAATTTCAGAATCAGAAGCATATGCAACCTATCTTCCCTTATAGGATTCTGAAGTTTGTTGCTTTCTACTTCATAGACTTCAAACTTGAGAAACCCTTTCAATTAAAAATAAAGGAAATCGCTCAAATCGATCACTCCAATTAATTGAAGATTACTTTAACAATACTGAAGGTAGTATTTTCACTTGGTGATTACCTCTAGCATAAATACTTCTAATCTCTTCACTTAAAGCGCTTCACTGTATACTTCAAACACATCTCTATGGGTGTTTGAGTTTCTGTGTACACAATTAACAGAGAAGGGTTCAGCATCCATGGTGATAGGAAGGGGTGACTCACTGTTGCTGGAACTAAACCTTCCGTGAGTCAGAGTGCTGATAGGGGAATGAGCAAATGGAACACTGTTTGACGTTTGAATGTCCTTTTCTCATTATAATTTTTGGTAAGTGCTGTTGAGCCCAAGATTTTTGACTCAGAAATTTCTCTAGGTTGCTTCTCTTAGGAAGTTTTCTGGTGTATTAAAAGTGATATTTTATTCTTTTAATTTCACTAAAATTGTCCCACCACCTTAAATTTAAAAAGCTTCTGAGTTTTTGTTTAAATTATTTTACCTAATAATTATCACAGTTTTTTACTTCGTTACTTGGCAAAAAAATAAATAAATAAATAAATTGGAATTCTTAAATGTAAACGTGTCAGTCCATTTTGCATTGCTGTAAAGGACTCCCTGAGGCTGGCCAATTTATAAAGAAGAGAGGTTTATTAGGCTTAGGGTCCTGCAGACTGTACAAGTATAGACAGCACCAACCTCTGTTCTGGTGAGGGCTTCCGAGAGCTTCAGTCAAGGTGGAAGACAAAGGAGAAGCAGGTACATCACATAGCGGGAGAGGGAATGAGAGAGGAAGAGGTGGTGCCGGGCTCTTAAGCAGCCAATTGTCAAGTGAACTAATAAAGCAAAATTCACAAAGCATCAATTTTATGGAAAAGCATCAAAACATTCATAAGGGACCAACCCTCATGGCACAAACATCTCTGTCCAGGCCCCACATTCAACACTGGGGATCAAATTTCAACATGAGATTTGGAGAGGCAGACATCCAAATCACATCAGAAAACACCATGTCTGTGATTTGGTATGCTTATTGTATTTTAGATATATTTCTCAGGTATTTTTTAGTGGTTTCATTTTTAATGGTTAAAACACAGGAAAGAGGACACCTTATTGTTCATTGTCATTTCCTAATTCAACACATTTTTGCAATGGATACATATGCAAAGAATATAGACTAAATGGCATTTCAACGGTAGTTGTGGTTTGTATTTTTCTTTTTGTGTTGTTTGTTTGCTTTTTGTTTCACAAGCAATGGAATGAACAACAGTGCCCTGCACTTCAGGCCCACCTTTGCACCAATCTGGCCACTGCAGTCCTAGTCATGCACTCAGGTTCCAGGACGGCCCCTGCAGCCCCAGGCCCCATGCCCACCCTAGGCTGTAGACCAGCCCAGAGCCAATTCAGCTCACAGGAACCCTTCACTTGGGGCACAGGCTTTAGGTCTGTCCAGTGCTTAGATAGTCCATGCATTCCCACTCTTCACATTGGACCCTGCAAACCCATGCTTCATCAGATCCATGGTACAGGCCCCAGTCCCAGGCTGGCCCCCACAGACCCAGGTTCTGGGACAGCCCCAGTAGCCATGGGACCAAGGCCAGTGCTCATGGACTGAGGCTTTTGCAACATTCCAGTGGATTCAGGTTCCAGGCCCCAGTCTTGGAACCTAGGCCCATCCACCTGCTGAGCCCGGCACCAAGCCAGCATTTGAGGATTCCATCAGCAAGTATGTCCACAGACCACACCAAAAAACCTAACCAGAATCTCTGCAGGAGCCAAGTGCTGAAGGGCTTTCTCGGACTAAGTCAATCTAGGAAGACTAGAATAAGTCTCTTCTTCTTTAAAGGTATAGACACCAACACATAGCCTCAAACATCAAGATCAATCAGGGAAACATAACATAACCAAAGGAACAACAACAACAACAACAACAAAAAGAAGTAACAGACACCAAATAAATGGAAATTAATAAACTGTGTGAAAAAAAAAACAATCATGTGACAAAACATTCAAAATAATGTTTTTTAAAAGCTCAGCTAACTATTTGGTCACTTTGTGGTGTCTGACATCTATGTAGGCTTTGTTTATTCATCTTTTATCCTTATTTTGTTTAGCGGGATCATTTCAAAGAACCTATCTTCAAATTCTGAATTTCTCTGTTCTGATTACCAGTCTATTATTAAAGTTTTAGAGTATATTTTATATGTAATTCAATAAATTCTTAATTTCTAGGAATTCTGTTTGGTTCTTTTTTATGCTATCTATCTCTTTGATACATTTTCATTGATATCCTGAACTGTTCCTCTGATTTTTTTTGTATCGTTTGTCGATGTTCTCATATATCTCATCCAGCTCCTTTCATGTTAATATCTTGAATTATTTTTCCGAGGTTTCATAATTGTTTTGTCATTGGAGTCCATTGCTGGAATATTATTGTGTTTCTTTAGAGGACTTCCGTGTCTTTGCTTTTTCATGTATCTTGTGTCCTTAAGCTGACATGTGCATATTGGAGTAATAGTCACTCCTTCTAATTTTTTATATTTGCTTTTATATGGAAGAATTTTTTAAAAAAATATGTATCTATAGTGTTGACTGGGTAAGGTACTTTTTCTTGGATTCTTGTTGTGTACGGTGCTGTAGTCTCCACATGTTTTTGGCTGTAAACAGGGTCAGCGGTATAGATGATTTCCTCAGTGCCTTGGGGTGTGGTTTTTGGTGGAGGCTGTTGTGAAATTTTGCTGGGAATAGGGATGCCACATGGGTCAATTGTCGAGCCTAGCAGTGCTAATAATTGGCTGAGTGTTCTGGTCCTTGGACCCCAGGGTGGTGTGACTGCACCAAGTGTTAGTGGGTCCAGGTAGGCCAATTCTTGGGCCTCCAGGCAGATTTCTCATGTGTTATTGGTGGCAGCAGTGCATCAGGCAGATTCTTAGGCTTCTGGGAACAGATATGACCTGAGCTATGGCAGTAGCAGTGGTGTGACAACCCTATAACTCCCAAGTGGTCTGCACTGATGTTAAGAGAGGCTGTGGCAGTCTTGGTGGGCAATACCCTGGTCCATAGTGGCAAATGGCAACAGTGATGGTAACAGCAGTTTGAGAGGAGTCATCCTCAGATCCTGGAAATGAGTGCTCAGGTGCTAACAATGGTGGACTGGGCTGGGCCATCCCCAAGCTCTCAGACAGCATGCTTGGACACTGGGTAGAGGGAGGGCCATGCTGGGTGAACCTGCCCTCAGGCCCCACAATAGTGCATGCAGTCACTGGCTGTGGTAGACAGGGGTGCAGTGAACACTAGGCCACCCTGTGAAATACTCAGGAGGGAACAACAGAAGTTGCATTGTGGTTTGCTGCTGGGAAGACAGGCTTGCTTTCTTTCAGTGGCAGCAGCCATAATCAGGCAGCCAGAGAGTATATTATTTTTTCATGCCTTTTCATGCAGCTATAGCTCACAGATGCAGTTGCTTAGCACACATAAAAATTGTGGTGGCTGTACTTCTGGGTGCTGTGGGGTCACTGACAATGTCATGCACTTTGGCCCTTGGTGACTGCACATAGGATGTTAGTGGAGCTCCAGGAAGGTGGCTGTGCAGGAACTGTTGGGCCCTGGGTGTAGTCTGTGGGGGCTGGGTTCTCAAGGTGGAAACTCAGGGCAGCTGCTCAGCACTAAGAGGGTGGGTGATGTCCGGCATAAGAGCTCTTTCTGGAACAAACTCCATTACGCAGTCTCCAGGCGGCATCCTCTGCTGGTCTCAGAAACAGCAAGGTGCAAGGGGCTGTCCCATGGCTACAATTACAAGAGCCAAGGTAGGAATTTCGCTTGCTGGGGTCTCTTGCCTATCTGTTCCCTGCATTGAGGAGCCTCTCTAGGCTCGCAGCAGACCCTGACCAACAAACTGCTTCATTTGTCTCTCCTTTCTTGCTTTAGGTGGTTCTTTTGTTCAATTCCAGTGATGAAGAGATGATCTAATTGAAGTGTGATAATCTTCTTGCCATTTTGGTTCTTCTTTGTAGAAGCAGCAAGAATCAGATGTCCTTAGTCAGTCAACCTGAACCTCTCTTAAAAGATATTAATAAGATAGGTAAGAAAATCATGGGAATTGTGCTTTGTTGATTGTTTCTATCTGTCTAGACAAGACAAAATACTATCATTTTTTTCTCAAATATTCTAAATGTCTTCATGTGTGAAGTTAGAATGCTACAGTGTACCAGCAAGTGAACAATTAAATAATTATGTTTTTACTAGCTAATTGGAAATTTCTTCTTGGAAAGCCTGTTGTTTGATAAACATTGTTTAAAAAATAGAAATATCATTCTTCACATCTGTGAGTCACATCAGTACCATTGGCTCTTGATATTATATCCTATAATATTTATATGCTTTCCTCATCCTACCTTTTGAGTAATTGATAATTATTCCCTACATTTTAGTGAAGGACCTTTTCTTTGGCAGATCTTCCAAGCAATAGAGAACAACATGAAGGAATGTGTTACAGACAGAGAAAGACAACAACAGACAGGTCTGTAACCTATGTTTTTCCACAGCTAACATGTGAAAATGTAGATAAGGATATTCTTGTTTCTTTAAATCAGTATTGCTTCCTTGACTGGGTAAATCCTACAATTTCTGCACTTTCAAATCTTGATGACAGATTTCTGAAAAGAAAATTAGAAGATTTTAGTTCTGTCACTGCTTATAATCTCATATGTGACTTTGCACAAATTATTTAACATAACCCAAAATCAGTTTCTTTCATTGTAACTAAAGTAGTTTGGATTATTGATTTAAATTCTAGTACCAAAGTTCTACGATTTCAAAGAACAGTTTAAAGGATTGATCTTTGAGGAATGAGTTTAGGTTCACAAATTCATCCTATAAAAAGTGCTGCATAACCTCATTGCTGACCATCACTCTGGTCACCTTCAAAGTACTCCCTTTGGGCTTGGTGCCTGTAGTTCAGTGGCTAGGGTGCCAGCCACATAAACTGGGGCTGGTGGGTTCAAACCCAGCCTCAGCCTGCCAAACAGCAATAACAACTACAACAAAAAAATAACCAGGCATTGTGGCAGGAGCCTGTAGTTCTAGCTCCTTGGGAGGGTGAGACAAGAGAATTTCCTAAGACAAAGAGTTGAAAGTTGCTATGAGCTGTGGTTCCTCAGCATTCTACTGTGGGCAACATAGTGAGACTGTCTCAAAAAAAAAAAAAAAAAACTACTCCCTTCGGGACTGATGCAACAACGTTAGCACCTACTCTACCCTTCAAAGCAATTCTAGAACTCTTTTTCTGGGATGACCTTCAAAGCTGTTGTCATCGTATTATCCTTGATGTCCTGAATATCATCAAAATGTCTCCCTTTCAATATTTCCTTTATCTTTGGGTAAAGAAAAATGTCATTGGGGGACATACCAGGAGAGTAGGGAGGGTGTTCAAATACAATTATTTGTTTACTTGCTAAAAATTCCATAACAAACAGTGCTGCATGAGCTGGTGCATTGTAGTGATGCAAAAGCCACATCTTTCTTATACCGAGACTTTCAGCTAAGAGTCTCCTATTTTTCTATCAATGTTTACTTAGTCTTCTAGGCTTCTCACAGTCAGCCAATGATTTCAATACATGATTTATCAATTTCTGTAGTGTTTTCATCAGTTTTGCTCATTAATGGCCACCCTGACCTCTCAGCATCAGCGATGCTTTTGTTCTCTTCAGAAAAACATTTAATCAATTTGTGCACTGCTGTTTTCTTCATGGCATTGTCCCCATAAACCTAGAATAACATATCCCTGTTTTCACTTCCATTCCTGCCAAATGTAACAGGAAATTTACAAATGTTTGTTCATTACTCTAATTCAAGCTCCAATGTTCTTGTGACAGTATACAATACACACAACAACAATAACAACAATAACAAATGTCACTTAGCAAGACACTGCTGCTGCACATTGACACAAACACAACTGTGAGATACTGATATACAAAGGTTTTAAAGCCTTACTGAATTGTTTGTACAGTCCTGCCAATGTTAGCATGTGGTGGCAATTTTACAAACTTAATGCTCAGACCTTGTAGGTACTAATACACTGATTCATTTGTATAGCCCCACACTAAGAAATAATTATTTAAAAAATGATTCCTGAGCCTCAGGAAAGGGTTTATAATTTTTCATAGGGAATGTACAAATTCAGTATATGTGAAACTATATCCATATACACCATTTTTGTAGAACCATTCGAATATAAACTAACTCCAAGTATGTGAGAAATAAACAATAGAATTTTAACTGAAATATACTTTTCATGTGTATGTATATATTGACTACAATACATACATTTATATATTAAATAAATATTATTATTTTTCTGCAGGGCTCTTTAATTTTTGCTCAGTTTTTCCCCCTTCTTCCAAAATCAGATCTCAGGCACTAAGATTATCAACTCACATGGAGAGTAATGAGACAAAAAATGGCAAACAGCTTCCCTCAAAAGAATTTTTTTGCTAAGATTTTGTAGGAAAAACTGCCAGGACTCTGGGGTTATGATACTGACAGACCATAAGTATGGTTTCTGTTTACAAGCCTTGTTGTTTTTATCCTACAAAAATGTCTGGATATGTTAAAGGATGATGCACAATGTTTAAAACAATAAGGAGCTGAAATAGCAAAAAGCGACAGAGCTGTGATAGGCACACTTACCTCCCTATCCAATTTTGCACAGAAACAAGAGTATCAAACCCCAATCTTCCATAGAATATTAAAATAAATCAGTTTTATCATTTTTTTAAATTTTATCAATTTTTTTTTTTTTGGCCGAGGCTGGGCTTGAACCTGCCACCTCTGGCATATGGGGCCCTTGCCCTATTCCTTTGAGCCATAGGTGACACCCTTATCACTTATTTTTAACATACGTTCACTCGGGTTAGATTTCTGGAAATTATAGAAACCACAATTTTCCCCAACTTTTATGTTTGAATATATGTGTGTAGAAACTGTGTTTTAAAGTATGATTTTTTTTTTATCTTCAGTCTTTTATTCCATAAAACAGTTGATTGAACAACTGACTACTAGGACAGTTTTCTTAAAATACTAAGTTAAATAGCTAAGTACTCACTTTATATAGAAGAAATATATATTTATTTGGAGATTATTTCCAATAACTCAGAATGAAAAAAGAAGCAATCCCTTATGCTATCACATACCTTTAACAAATTAAAT
>CAUYQV010015199.1:0-14131 GCA_963574575.1 Galagoides demidoff | reverse complement strand
TTTTTTTTTTTTTTTAGAGACAGAGTCTTACTTTGTCGCCCTTTGTAGAGTGCTATGACATCACAGCTCAACAGCAACCTCCAGCTCTTGGACTTAGGCGATTCTCTTGCCTCAGCCTCCCAAGTAGCTGGGACTATAGGCACCTGCCACAACGCCCAGCTATTTTTTTTTTTTTTTAGGTGTTGCAGTTTGGCTGGGGGCAGGTTCAAACTCACCACCCTCAGTATATGAGGCCGGCACCCTACTCACTGAGCCAGAGGCACCACCCTTCTTTTCTTTTGGACGAGATAATGCTGTGAGTCTCTCTCCTTCCTTACCTTTAATTTGTTTTCACCTTTCCCCCCAGCCTCTTGCATCCACTTCTTTTCTACCTTGTCCTACAGCTACCATATGAATAGTCTCCTCTCTTTGTGTGTGACTGTTACAAAATTTCACTTTTCAAAATTGAAATCAGGTGTTTGCTCAAATGAGGGGGGATTTTTTTTTTTTAATGCTGAGACCTCAGCAGAGTACTTCTTTTTGTTGTTTCCCCCACAAACCCTTCAGTCTAGAGGAGAGTGTTGGGAGTGGAAATCATGTTGCCTGGGGTGCTGGTCTCTTTGTATATTATATAAATCATATGTAAATGTCTCTCCATTTGGGCTGGGGTTTGCATTCTCCTCTTGCCTATTAACCCAGGGAAGAAGCCAGAGAGCAGGCGACCCTCACCCTATCTGGCACGTGTGGAGACCCGAGCCACACTGTGAGGACAGGGTGCTGTCAAGACCAGACTTCTGGGAGTGGGGGTGGGGGGGATGGGGGAAATCTTGGAAGGGAAGAAGTATCACTTCTTTCTCCAGTGGAGTGTTTACACCTTGCTGTAATATTTGAACTTTCACAAGAGATGTAATAATTTTTTTTTTGAGACACAGTCTCACTATGTCACCCTCAGTAGAGTACTGTGGTGTCATAGCTCACAGCAACCTCAAACTCTTGGGCTTAAGTGATTCTCTTGCCTCAGCCTCCGAGTAGCTGGGACTACAGGTACCCACCACAATGCCCAGCTATGTTTTTTTGTTGACGTTGTCATTGTTGTTTAGCTGGCCTGGCCTGGGCTCAAACCTGCCAGTGTCGATGTATGTGGCTGGTGCCCTACTCACTGAGCTATGTGTAATAAAATTACATATGTGTACATATACATATGTGTAATAAAATTATTAACCATAGGCTCGGCGCCTGTGACTCAATCGGCTAAGGCGCCAGCCGCGTACACCTAAGGTGGAGGGTTTGAATCCCCAGCCCGGGCCCGCCAAACAACAATGATGGCTGCAACCAAAAAATGGCCGGGCGTTGTGGCGGGTGCCTGTGGTCCCAGCTACTTGGGAGGTGGAGGCGGGAGACTCGCTTGAGCCCAGGAGTTGGAGGTTGCTATGAGCTGTGATGCCATGGCACTCTACCCAGGGGGATAGCTTGAGGCTCCGTCTCAAAAAAAAAAAAAAAAGAAAGAAAACAAATTAAGAAAAATCACCTGGACCAAATATGGTATTCTGTAGTTCCAGACATCTGTAAGGCAGAGAGAAAAAGATAGCTGGAGCCTGTAAATGATGGGAGAAGTGGGCTATGATCATACCCTGCGTTATAATCTCTTCAAAAACAGAAACACTCCAAAGGCAGTGTCCCTTTCTTCTAGAAAAGGTGAGTTTCAGAGAGATGCTAAAAGCTGCTTAAAAAAGCACAGGTGAGCTTTCTAGGAAAAATAAGACATTTAAAGGAAGCTGTTTACATTTAAGTAATAGTATATAAAAATCGACAAAGAGTTGAAACTAAGTAACAAGAAAAGAGCATGCAATTTGATTTGTGACTGAGCAAATGATACAAACAAAACCTTCTCTCAAGAGGACAGATGATTGGTCAACAAACAGATGAAAAAATGCTCATCATCCATAATTATCAGAGAAATATAAATCAAAACTACCTTGAAGTATCACCTAACCACACTGAGGACAGCCCACATCACAAAATCCCAAAGTTGCATCCCGGTGTGGGTATGGAGGCAAGGGAATACTTAAATACTGTTGGTGGAATTATAAACTAATATAAACTTTTTGAAAAGAAGTATGGCGAATACTCAAAGAGCTAAAAGTGGCTGGGGTGGTGGGAGGAGTGGCAGCAGGCGGGCTGGGACGCACCCTGCCCACCGCCACCAAGATGCTGAAGAGGAGGGTCAGCTCTGCCGAAGGCGTGGGGAAGGAGAGCCCAAGAGGAGGTTGGCGCCGATGTCAGCTAAACCTGTTCCTGCAAAAGTGGACATGAAGCCAAAAAAGGCAGCAGCAAGGGATAAATCTTTAGACAAAAAAAGTGCAACCAAAAGGGAAAACAGGAGCAAAGGGAAAGCAGGCTGAAGTGGCTAACCAAGGGACTAAAGAAGATTTACCAGCAGAAAATGGAGAAACTAAAACTGAGGAGAATTCAGCTGCTGATGAAGCAGGAGAGAAAGAAGCCAAGTCTGATTAATATCATATACCATGTCTTATCAGTGGTCCCGTCTCCCTTCTTGTACAATCCAGAGGAATATTTTTATCAACTATTTTGTAAATTTAAGTTTTTTAGTAGCTCTAGAAATGTTTTTAAGAAGGAGGGAATCCCACCTCATCCCATTTTTTAAGTGTAAATGCTTTTTTTTTAAAGAGGTGAAATCATTTGCTGGTTGTTTATTTTTTTGGTACAACCAGAAAATAGTGTGGGATGTTGAATTAATGGGAAGCTTTAACTGTCTTGGGTGTGAGCTTAACATTCCATAGATGGGGGTTAGTTTTTATGTCCTGTAATACAAAGCATACTAAATGGCAATACGGAGTCCCAAGTCCTGCATTTAATGTCGTTAATATTTTAAATTATTTCTATTCCCATGTTGTTTTTTAGTAGAATTGTTTCCTAGAGAAAACCACTCCTGTGATCATGGCTTTCCTTGTCAGAACTGTTACACTCTGTAACATCTTTGGTTGGGGTGCTATTGTTTTCCTAATAACTTTGTTACTGTGCTGTGAAGGACTGAAAATTTGAGCATGTAGCATATATGGTAATAAATTGTGAATTGGTGGGAATTACATAATAGCTTATTAACATTTGAAGATACTGATAATTGATACTCTCTTAAGTAAAATTTGCCTCCTAATTTTAATCTGGAAAGTCACTAAAATAGCTATTTGAAAAAGAATTACAATAGGCTCAGCGCCTGTAGCTCAGTGGCTATGGTGCCAGCCACATGCACTGAGGGTGGTGGGTTCGAACCCGGCCCAGGCCAGCTAAACAACAATGACATCTGCAGGGCAGGGTCTGCGGCTCAGTGGGTAGGGCGCCGGCCTCAGGGTGGTGGGTTCAAAACTGGCCCCAGCCAAACTGCAACAAAAAAGTAGCCTGGCATTGTGGTGGGTGCCTATAGTCCCAGCTACTCGTGAGGCTGAGGCAAGAGAATCGCCTAAGCCCAGGAGTTGGAAGTGGCTGTGAGCTGTGATATTACAGCACTCTATGGAGGGTGGTAAAGTGAGACTCTGTCTCTAAAAACAAAAACAAAAAACAATGACATCTGCAACCAAAAAAATAGCTAGGCGTTGTGGCGGACACCTGTAGTCCTAGCTACTTGGGAGACTGAGGCAAGAGAATCGCTTAAGCCCAAGAGTTTGAGGTTGCTGTGAGCTGTGATGCAATAGCACTCTACTGAGGGAGACATTGTCTCAAAAAAAAAATTACAATGAATGGCTTTTAGATTTTGGGTACATATGTTAAGAATTTTGTACAAATTGAAAGTCTGTACTGATGCTCAACACAACCAATAAAATCTCAACTACAAAATAAAAAAAAGCTAAAAGTAGACCTTCCATCATTTTTTCTATTTGCCCATAAGTAGGCATCTACCCAGCAGAAAAGAAATAATTTTTTTTTTGTTATAGTTGTCATTGTTGTTTAGCTGGCCCAGGGTAGGTTCGAACCGCCAGCCTCAGTGCATGAGGCTAGTGCCATAACCACTGTATTATGGGGCACCAAGCCTTACCATAAAGACTTTTGCACTAGAATATTCATCACAGCTCAATTCACTAACACCAACCCAAGTGCACATCAAGACATGAATGGACAGCACGGTACTGGCATAATAATAGAGATGTAGATATATAGAACAGAATAGAGAATCCAGAGATGAATCCAGCCACATTTCATTTTTGATAGGTCTAACAAAAACTTGCATTGGGGAAAAGAATCCTTATTTAACAAATGATTCTGAGAGGACTGGCTAGTAACCTGTAGAAGACTGAAACTGGACCCACACCTCTCACCACTAAGATGCCAGAGGTGGTAGGTTCAAACCCAGCCCTAGCCAAAGGAAAAAAAAAGATGGATAAAGGACTTAAATTTAAGGCATAAAATGATAAAAATCCTCAAAGAAAGTGTAGAAAAAATACTGGAAGATATAGGCCCAGGGAGACTTTATGAAGAAGACTGTCATGGCAAATGCAACAACAACAAAAATAAACAAATGGGACTTAATGAAACTGAAAAGCTTCTGTACAGCTAAGGAGACAACAACCAAAGCAAACAGACAACCTACACCATGAAAAAGGATATTTGCATATTTTGAATAAGACAAAAGCTTAATGACTATGATCTATAGAGAAATCAAATTAATCTACATGAAAAAAGCAACAATCCCATATATCAATGGGAAAGAGAGATGAACAGAACCTTCTCCAAAGAAGACAGAAGAATGGGCTTGGCACGTGTGGCTCAAGTTGCTAAGGCGCAAGTCACATACACTGGAGCCGGCGGGTTGGATTCCAGACCGGGCCTGCCAAACAACAATGACAATTACAACCAAAATATAGCTGAGCGTTGTGGTGGGCTCCTGTGGTCCCAGCTACCTGGGAGGCTGACGCAAGAGAATCACTTGAGCCCAAGAGTTGGAGGTTGCTGTGAGTTGTGATGCTACTGCATCCTACCCAGGCAGACAGCTTGAGATTTTGTCTCCAAAAAAAAAAAAAAAAAAAAAGAAGAAGACAGATGAATGGCTAGCGAACATATGAAAAAATGCTCATCATCCCTAATTATTAGAGAAATGCAAATCAAAAGCACCCTGAGATACCATCTAAACCCAGCTAGAATGGCCCACATCACAAAATCTCAAAACTGCACATGCTGGCACGGATATGGAGAGAAAGGAACACTTTTACATTGCTGGTGGAACCTTTTTGGAAGGAAGTATGGAGAAACCTCAAAGAACTCAGGCCAGACCTCCCGTTTGATCCTGCAATCCCATTACTGGGCATCTATCCAGAAGGGAAAAAAAAACCTTTTATCATAAGGACACTTGCACTAGACTGTTTATCGCAGCTCAATTTACAATCTCTGCAAAATGTAGAAACAGACTAAATGCCCCAACCCAGGAATGGATTAACAAGCAGTGGTATATGTACACTATGAAATACTATTCAGCCATTAAAAAGAATGGAGACTTTATAGCATTTGTATTAACCTGGATGGAAGTGGAACACATTATTCTTAGTAAAGCATCACAGGAATGGAGAAGCATGCATCCTATGTACTTAATTTTGATATGAGGATAATTAATGACACAGTAGGCGGTGGGGGAAAGGAAGAGCAGAGAGAGGAAAAAATAATTATGTTAGTTTCATAATGTGAATTGGGAAGTTGTTCATCTTTATTTATTTATTTATTTTTTTTTTTTGAGACAGAGCCTCAAGCTGTCCCCCTGGGTAGAGTTCCGTGGCATCACAGCTTACAGCAACCTCCAACTCCTGGGCTCAAGCGAGTCTCCTGCCTTAGCCTCCCAAGTAGCTGGGACCACAGGCACCCGCCACAATGCCCGGCTACTTTTTGGTTGCAGCCATCATTGTTGTTTGGTGGGCCGGGCTGAATTCGAACCTGCTACCTTAGGTGTTATGTGGCTGGCGCCTTAGCCACTTGAGCCACAGGCGCAGAGCCTGTTCATCTTTATTTTTATGAATTAAAACAATTTACTAGGGTCAGCGCCTGTGGCTCAAAGGAGTAGGGCGCCAGCCCCATATGCCTGAGGTGGCAGGTTCAAACCGGCCTGGTCAAAAACTGCAAAACCCTCCCCAGTTTACTAGAATTATCTATTCTTTAAAGCTAGCTAGAACCCAGGTCTGAAATTATCTAATCCTAAAATCTTTAAACTAAGACTTGATTAACTATCTATCCCAACATTTCTGTGCTAAATTAATCTCTTAAAGTTTTCTGCTCCTTGAGTAACTTGGAGAACTTAAATTTTTTTTTTTTTGAGACAGAGTCTCACTTTGCTGCCCTGGGTAGAGGGCTGTGGTGTCACAGCTGACAACCACCTCCGGCTCTTGGGCGTAGGTGATTCTCTTGTCTCAGCTTTCTGAGTAGCTGGGACTACAGGCGCCTGCCACAATGCCCGGCTACTTTTTGTTGCAGTTTGACTGGGATGGTGTTTGAACTCGCCACCCTCAGTATACGGGGCTGGTGCCATACTCACTGAGCCACAGGCACTGCCCAAGAACCTAAAATTTAAAAGATTTTTTATTATAGGTTTCCAAATTTCTTGCTAAAGAGGTGTATGTACACATAATTATATTCTTTTTTATTTTGCATCTGCTATTGACTCTTTATTATTCCAAACTTGTAAACTTCTACAATTCTTTTTTTTTTTTTTTTTTTGCAGTTTTTGGCCAGGGGCTGGGTTTGAACCTGCCACCTCCAGCATATGGGAGCAGCACCCTACTCCTTTGAGCCACAGGCGCCACTGTACTTCCTTTCATAGTCACATTTGTGATTTGTGTATCTATTGTATTGGTCAAGAAGTAGCTTTTGAGTTAAAAAACAAATAAATAAATAAAAGAAAAGAAGTATGGAGACTCCTCAAAGAGCAAAAAGTGGACCTTCCCTTTCATTACACTATCCCATTACTAGACATTTACTCAGAAGAAAAGAAATCACTTGAACATGAGGACTTCTGAACAAGAATATGTATCACAGCTCAATTCACAATTGTCAAGATGTGGAAACAACCCAAGTGCCCATCAACTCATGAATTGATAAATAAACTATAGTATATGTAGACCAGGGAATACTATCAAGCCATACAGAGAGATGGAGACTTTACATCTGTTGTATTTACCTGGATAGATCTGGAGAATATTTGGCATAAGTAAATGATAACAAGAACGAAAAGGTAGGCTCGGCCCCCATAGCACAGTGGTTATGGTGTCAGCCACATACATGGTGGGTGGCGGGTTCAAACACAGCCTGGGCCAGCTAAACAACAATGACAATTGCAATAAAAAAATAGCTGGGTGTTGTTGTGGGTGCCTGTAGTCTCAGCTACTTGGGAGGCTGAGGTAAGAGAATTGAGGTTGAACCCAAGAGTTTGAGGTTGCTGTGAACTGTGACACCATGGCATTCTACCCAGGGCAACAGCTTAAAACTCTACCTCAAAAAAAAAAAAAGCAAGCATCCCATGTACTCAATACTAATCTGACACCAGTAGATGAGCACATGAATGCACACATGAGAGATAAACACAATAAAATTCAAGTGGGGAGGAGGAAGAGGATTTTGTAAGCTCACAACCTTGGGCACACTGTAGGCATATAGTGGCATACCTCCTGGGTGAAGGGCTCAACTACAACTTAGAATTTACCTAACAAACTCATACATGTAAATTAATGATTTATACCATCAATTAACCTGAAATTAGAAAAAAAAACCCATGTTCATAAAGACCCATGTTAAATGTCAATAACAACCAAGGTGACCCACAGATTCAGTGAAATCCTTAGCAAAATCCCAATGAAACTTCTTAGAGAAATAAATGTATCCTTTAACTAAAAGGAAATCACACATCACGCCTGTAATCCTAGCACTCTGGGAGGCTGAGGCAGGTGGATCGCCTGAGTTCATGAGTTTGAGACCTGCCTGAGCCAGAGCAAGACCTTATCTCTAAAAAATAGCCTGGTGTTGTGCGTGGTGGGTGCCTGTGGTCCCAACTACTTGGGAGGCTGAGGGAAGAGAATTGCTTGAGTCCAAGAGTATGACATTGCTGTGAGCTGTGATGCTATGGCACTCTATTGCGGGCAACAAACTGAGACAGCTCGCTGTCAATAGGAAAAGAAACTTCAGTGAAATAAAGCAGGAGGTTTCATGTTACATAAATTACAAAACTTATCACACAGCCACCTTATCTAAGCAGTGCAGTACTGCCATGGAGACAGATGTAGAAAGCAATGACCCAGAGAACCAGTCAGAATCCCTCAACTACATTGTCTAATGATGGTCAGTCAGGGCGATACTGACATGTAAGGGGAAAGGACAATCCCTTCAACAAATAGTGCCAAGGAAACTGAATACGCAGAAGAAAAAGGAAGGTGGACCCTTACTGTATATGACCTCAAAACTTAATGGAGGCCAGACCCAGAGGCGCAAGCCTGTAATCCTAGCACTCTGGGAGGCCAAGGTGAGTGGATTGCCTGAGCTCAGAAGTTTGAGACCAGCCTGAGCAAGAGCAAGACCCCCACCTCATCTCTAAAAATAGCCAGGTACTGTGGTGGGTGTCAGTAGTCCCAGCTACTTGGGAGGCTGAGGAAAGAAAATGGCTTGAACCCAAGAGTTAGAGGTTGCTATAAGCTATGAAGACACAGCATAGCACTTTACCGAGGGTGACAAAGTGAGACTTTGTCTCAAAGAAAAGAAAAGTTTACTTTCTATTGTAAATATAAGAGCAAAAAATAATGATAGCTGAAAAGATTTATGAGACTGTAAGGAACAATAACATCCTGGATAAACATCAGTATACAAAGAACAAGGTAAACATATCCACTAGGATGTTTATCTTCAAAAATAATAAAAGACAAATCACCCCAACATAAGAAAGATTGGTGAAAACATGAAAAAAGAAAGACTTGAGCCCTGCTGCTTGGAATATAAAATGGTGGAAACACTATGAAAACCAGCATGAAATTTCCTCAGATGATTCAAAATTGAATTAGCTGGCTTGGTGCCTATAGCTTAGTGGGTAGGGTGCCAACCACATACCCGAAGCTGGTGGGTTAGAACCTGGCCTGGGCCAGCTAGAACACCAATGACAAATGCAACAAAAAAAAATAGCTGGGAGTTGTGGTGGACGCCTGAAGTCCTAGCTACTTGGGAGGCTGAGGCAAGAGGATAGCTTTAGCCAAGAGTTTGAGGTTGCTATGAACTGTGATGCCACAGGCACTCTACTGAAGGCAACATAGTGAGACTATGTCTACAGAAAAAAAATATCAAATTATCTTAAAAGCCAATGATAACACATCTGGGCATATATTCAAAAGAATTGAGGACAGGATTGTAAGTGGATATATACAAACCTCAATTAAAAAGAGAGCAGCAGGGGCAGTGCCTGTGGCTCAAAGGAGTAGGGTGCTAGGCCTATATACCAGAGGTGGCGGGTTCAAACCTGGTCCCGGCCAAAAACTGAAAAAAAAAGAGAGCAGCACTATTTCAGTAGGTGTGGGGGCTCAGAGTTGCAATCTGATCACTATAGGAGGCCCAGGCAGGAGGAAACATTGAGCTCATGAGTTTGAGAGCAGCCTCAGCAAGAACAAGATCCCATCATTGCTAAAAATAAAAAATGAACCGTGTATCCTGGGAGGCTCCTGTCGTTCCCGCTATTTGAGAGGCTGAAGCAGGAGTATAGCTTGTGCCCAGGAGGTAGACATTGCAGTGAGATAGGATGACACCACTGCACATTACCTAGATGACAAAGTGAGACTCTGTCTTAAAAAAAAATCCCAGGGTGACACCCGAAGCTCAGTGGGTAGGACACTGGCCACATATTCCCAGGCTGGCAGGTTTGAACTGGTCTGGGCCAGCTAAACAACAATGACAACTGGAGCAAAAAAATAGCCAGGCGTTGTGGTGGACATGTATAGTCCCACCTACTCGGGAGGCTGAGAGAAGAGAATCGCTTAAGCCCAAGACTTAAGGGGGTAAAGGTTGGTTGAGGTTGCTGGGAGCTGTGATGCCACACAGTGAGATTCTGTCTCAAAAAAAAAAAAAGAATTCCTAGGTCATAAACTGAAGTAAATGACAAAAGCACACTTTAATAGTATGTACTAGGAACAAAACCAAATATTTAAATTACCAAAGAATAAAAATAAATAAATAAATAAATTACCAAAGTAAACCTTTTCCACTTTGTAAGTTTTAAGGAAATTCCTGCTGGCTACAACCTCTATACTGAACAAAGACATCTTCTAAAATATATAAATCACTAGACGCACAGTGGTATGGCATCTCATCACATTCTAGACAGGACAGTCCACAAAAGGAATAAATACAAAGAAAAACATACACAATAGTAAAACAGACGATTAAATATATAAAAACCAGAATCATGTATAATATGGAAAAAGGAAAACATGAGACTAGAGGTGGCTGAAACAAATGACAGTGGAGTAGGAACCACACCCATCATTCCAGTAAGCTATGTTCACCACATGGACCTGGGGATCTAACAAATAGGGCCCCCCTGTCCCCTCACTTTTCCTCTCACTCAGTAAAAATCTCAGCAGCACCCATAGCTCAGTAGGGTGCTGAGGCTGGTGGGTTCAAACCTGGCCCGGGCTAGCTAAAACAACAATGGCAACTACAACCAAAAAATAGCTGGGCGTTGTGGCGGGTGCCTGTAGTCCCAGCTACTTGGGAGGCTGAGGCAAGAGAATCACTTAAGCCCAAGAGTTAGAAGTTGCTGTGAGCTGTGACATCACGGCACTCTACCCAGGGTGACAGCTTGAGACTCTGTCTCTAAATAAATAAATACATAAATTTCATAAGAGCCAATCTTGTCCCCACCCACACATAGCAGCAAAGTATGGGCAAAGCGTAATTATAGAGTGGCTCAGGGATCTTGTGAAATAAGAAGAAACACATACACTGCTCTCCTCCCAGTTTCCTCACATACACTCCTAACATGTTGAAATTTCCTGGGTGACAGGAATGTGACATGTTCTAATAAGTCCATTCAATGGTGTCCTCCATAAGGGCTGGTCAGCAGAAATACGAAACTGTGACTAAAAGGCTGAAATTTTCAGGCCCAGCCAACATCCCCTAGAAAGGGGAAAGGGCTGAAGACTGAGTTAACATCAATCATGCCCACATGATGACACCTCAATAAAAATCCCTGCTTGTGCGGTTAGCAGAAATTCCAAATGCAGAACACATAGCTGTGTGTGGAGGGTGGGCTACCCAGTGAAGCTGTAAGGAGCCTTGCCGTGTGAGTGTCTTCATCCGCTGTTCATCTGTATCGTCTCACATGTCCCTTATAATAAACTACAAGCACAGAAAGTGTGTCACTGAGAGCTGTGAGCCAGCCTCGAAAATAATTACACCAGACCAGGGCCTCAACGCACCTCCGCCTCGCATCTGGTTGGTTAAAAGAAGAAGTGACAACCTGCTACTTGTGAGTGGAGTATGACATGGGAGCAGGCTTGGGTGACCATAACTCAGGCAGACAGGGTCACAAATCAAGTACAGGAAGCTCTCTTCTGGTCAGCAAAATGTGTTGGGTTTTTCCCCACCAACAACCAGTTTTTAGTGGCCATCAAAGGGTTCCTGTGTCGAGTGGCAGGGGAGAAGGTGATGAACACTCTAGCTTTCTCTTAATCTCCAAATGACCTGAAAAGGCAGAGAGGGCTGGAGACAGTTCCCCATGTCCCCTGGCTCCAGATGTAAAAAAAAGGCGCAGCCAGTGTGTTCCCAGACCCTGATTAGGCCTTCCAAGTACAGGAAATGGGATGGCACCTGAAGAGGTCAACGTGTGGGGTCTGTTGCGGTATCTCCTTTCACCTCCATGGACAAGGAACTAAGGACCAGATGGAGTCAAATACAGAAATACACACAATAGGGAAAAGAGATCCTTGGAAATGGCCCTGCAGTGACACAGACAGAGGACCAAAAAGATTACAGAGGTGTCATGCAATCAATAATTTGCCTTGATCTCTGTTTCAGCTGGAGAACTACTGCAGATTGAAAAAAATCAACTGTTCCACACCCAAAGAACAGAGTGGTACAAAGAGACAAAGATTTCTGCTTAGAATTCACAGGATTTAACCTTTGGTCATAACCGAACCCCTAATTTGCAACCTTTCCCACACACTGTATAACAGTATGGCTTCCACTGTGCCCACCTGAGCACAGTGCACTTATCAGAGTACACATCTTTGATCCATTCTTCCCAGTTTGAATTACTTGGTGTTTTCACTTCAATCTCCACAGTCCGGGGCTCTTTCCCTTCCTCCAACATGGAGAGAACGGTCAGGTCAGGAAGCAAGAGTCCTGCTTATAAAAACAAAGAATCAAGAAGTACTGTGGGTTTGGCAAAATCAAAGCCCTATGGTTAGGTAAGACAGAGGACATTATAAATGGATCAAGAAAAGTATTTCTCAGGCTGGGCACAGTGGCTTATACCTATAATCCTAGCACTCTGGGAGGTAGAGGCAGGTAGATAGCTTGAGCTCAGGAGTCGAGACCAGCCTGAACAAGAGTGAGACTCCCTCTCTAAAAAAAATAGCTGGGCGTTGTGGGGAGCATCTGTAGTCCCAGCTTTTCAGGAGGCTGTGGCAAGAGGATCCCTTGAGCCCAAGAATTTGAGGCTGCTATAAGTTATGACACCAAGCGGGACAAAGTGAGATTGTCTCAAAAAAAAAAAAAAACAAATATCACAAATTCATCCACATAAGACCACTTTCTCAATGTGTATGAATCTGTGCTATACAAACATCGAGCTCTCTGTCAGGAAGTACTGAATCAAAGGTCCTGGGTAGAAAATAGGGAACTAGACATTTTTCTAAAAAGTCTACCATGAGGGATTTTTGCATAGGTAGGCCCTGGTACAATAGCAGGCACAAAAGCTGAGGAAATGGGACACTAAAAGTCCAGAAAGGACATAGAGCTTTTCACTCAGTTAAGCTATCAGTGGTTCTCACAAGGCACAGAAGAGAAAATGCAAAGACATGCAGGGCAGAGCCCAACTGTGAGAGTTACGTTATCCTCACCCAGGGAGACCAGGTTCCTGTATTTCTCCAACATCTCGGCCCTGTACAAAGTCCTCTGAGCAGGATGCAGGCACTGCCACTCCTCCTGAGAGAATTCTATGGCCACATCCCTGAATATCAAAGGTCCCTAAAATGGAAAATGTGTTTCACCATGGAGAGATGTAATGAAATCTTCATTTCACAGAAAACCAAAAAGTGATGAAAAAAATTAATGTGGGCTCAGTGCCCATAGCACAGTGGTTATGGTGCCAGCCATATGCAACGAGGCTGGCAGGTTCAAACCCAGCCCAGGCCAGCTAAACAACAATGACAACTGCAACAAAAAAATAGCTGGGTGGTGTGGGGATTGCCAGTAGTCCCAGTCACTTGAGAAGCTAAGGCAAGAGAATGGTTTAAGCCCAAGAGTTGGAGGTTGCTGTGAACTGTGATGATATGGCACCCTACCGAGGTCAACAAAGTGAGACTGTCTCAAGAAAAAAAAAAGGTCTTGAAGAAACAGCACAGCCTCTGCCAAAAGGAAACACTCAGAATGATTAAACCAATCTCCTGCTCATGTTTTATAATATGGATTCAACATAATAGAACATTCCATATCATTGATGCCTGTCTGTCTGTCCATACTATTCTTTTTTGTGTGTAAGACAGAATCTGATTTTGTCATCCTCAGTAGAGTGCCAAGGCGTCACAGCTAACAGTAACCTCCAACTCTTGGGCTCAGGTGATTCTCTTGCCTCAGCCAAATAAGTAGCTGAAACTACAGGCATCTGCCATAACCTCCAGCTACTTTTAGAGACGGGGTCTCACCCTTGCTCAGATTGGTCTGGAAACCATTAGCTAAGGCTATCCACACGCGTTGGCCCCCCACAGTGCTAGGATTAAAGAGGGGAACAACTGTGTCAGTTGTCTATGTTCTTCTTTTTCATTTTTTTTTTTTTGAGACAGAGCCTCAAGCTATCCCCCTGGGTAGAGTGCCATGGCATCACAGCTCACAGCAACCTCCAACTCCTGGGCTCAAGTGAGTCTCCTGCCTCAGCCTCCCAAGTAGTTGGGACCACAGGTGCCCGCCA
>CAUYQV010015198.1:0-50855 GCA_963574575.1 Galagoides demidoff | reverse complement strand
GCGGCCGGCGCGGCGGCCGCGCCGCGCCCGCGGCCCCGGCGCGGCGGGGCGCCCCCCCGCCCCCCCCCCCCCGCCGCCCCGGGGCGGGCCTGGCAGGGACAAACACCCAGGACCTGGGAATAGCCAGCATAAAGGCTTCAGGGAGGGACATGCTGGCAACAAGCAGAGGACAGCAGGATGGTCAGAGAGGCTGAATCATAGCAAGGGAAGAGCATGGCAGGCAATGAAGTGGGGTAGTACCTGGAGCCAGGTGGAGAAGCACTATAACTGAACTAGTTAGAGACTCCTTCAGTGGTTCCCATGAAAACTTATAGAAGCCTGCGTTACCTGGTGGGGTCACAGTGTTGAGACCTGTAACCTGTGAAGGCAAGGAGGAATGAGGGATGATTCCTTGGTTTTGTTTTGAATGGGTTCTATTTATGGAGAGAGAAGGACCAAGGGAAGAAGAGCTCTGGAAACGGCATCTGGAACCCTGTTTAGGGCCAGTTCAATGTGACATGGCATCAAGCACGTCTAGTACACAGGCAGGTTCAAGTGGGCCTTTGGGGTCATCTGCACAGAGACGGTGATTTGAGATGCAGAACTGAATGATACCCCTGGGAGGAAGAAGGAACAAAGGCCCAGCACTGAGCCCTAGGACTGGAATGAGGTACAGGGAACTGGTAGACCACATGTCCCTGGCATAAGAGCTGGAAGAGCTACTGCCGGTGAAAAGGCAAGAGAACTGGAAGGTTATGGGCATCTGGCAGCCCAGTGAAGAAAATATTTCCAGAAAGAGAGTTCCAGCAGTATTGTGTAGGCTTGAGTTGGTCTCTCTCTCTCTCTTTTTTTTTTTTTTAAATCAGTGACACTTTATTACAAGACTTTAGTTACTATTGTTAACTAAGTCTTCCTACCTCTGAAAGTGTAGTTCTCTTTTTGTGACTGGAAACATACTCCATAATCATCCTGAGGTATTGAGAAGTTACAGAAACAAATAATAATACAAATTTTAAAAACCATTCACTTTGCTTCCCAGGTATAACCGTAGTTTAGTTCAGGGCTCAGAAAGTGTCTTCTGTAAATTTCCAGATAGTAAATACTTCTAACTTCAGGGGAAATACATTCTGTTTTGCAGCTATTCACCTTGGCTGTGACAGTGTGAAAACTACCATAGAAAACATGTAACAGATGACTGTGGCTGGTGTCATATAAAATTTTATTACAAAAACAGGCAGCAGGCCAGATTTGGCCCAGAGGCCAAGATCTCTATGCCCTTGATGTTCAGAATCACACTTCTTACCTTTAGGAGTTGATCAATTATGAAATGCTATTCTGATTTTTTTTTTTAGAAAAGGAAGCCACTCAATTTGTTACTTTATATTATAAAACACTTTGTAAACAATTAGATTTAATCAGCCAGTTTTATCCTCCAGCATGTTGAATATGTTTAAGTCTTGATGGAGTTATCTTTAAATCCATAGACACTCAGACATCCTTCCCCCCACACCCTCGTATTATCCTGTCTCATTTGCTATTTTCAGCCTCACTGCTTTTAATTCTTTTCTGTGAGTTATGTCCTCTGAATAACAAACTATCACTTATCCAAACTGGATTCTCTAGCATAAATAAAAGATTTTAAGTTGTACAGAGTTTCATTCTCTGTTTTAGTGTTTGAGGTACTTATACAGGGACTTTTGGTTCACTGTGAACATAGCATATGCATATATAATATACCCAGCATATATCACATTCACCCTGTGTATAATGCTTTAACTTCTCACCTGTTCTTGGGATTAAATAAATATATACATATAAAATGCTTAGATTCATATCTGCTGGTACTGAATACTTAAAAAAATACTAGGTATTCTTAACCATGGATCTGTGTTGGCAGCGTGTACAGAAATGAAAAACTAGCCAAGGAACGAGAAAACCCCACAATATTCTCTTTGTTGTTCAGAACTGACTGATCCTTTGAAAAAGACTGCAAACATAATTGGGTATGAACTTATAGTTAAAAGTATTTTAACTACTAGCTTGACAGATACTTAGTGTCAAAAATTATTTTAAAGATCATCAAGTCAGGGTTTCTTAATCTGCAATCCATGAATCCCTGGAAACTGTAGGTGACAGTGTGTGTTTATGTGTGTGTGTGTGTGACATGCACATGCACTCACACATGACCATGTGCAATTTTGTTTCTCCTAGGGCATCATGCTTTTGCTAGACCCTGGCAGAGGTCTGCTCCTTAGAATGGCTGAATCCCCCCTTCACAGTGAGGACCACTCAGGAGCAGAGACTTGCTTTGGGTCCTGGGTCTGCTGCTCCTGAATAGTGTGACTTTTAGCAAATCTATTTCTCTGAACCTCAGGACCTATGGAACTACTTGGTTTCTGTTGCTCCTAGAATTGTTGTAAAGCTTGTACAAAAGAACTTTTGAATTATAATGTGCCATATAAATATGTAGTTGTGGCACTATTATGGTAAAGAAGCAATGGCCAGAGGAAGCAGGTGACTAGTCTGCTTAAGGGGATGCCACTAGGTGGTCCTAGCCCCCTGACATCTCCATTCCCAAGGCCTTCTTAGTGCACTGTTTACTAAACATTGGGCCACAGCTTTTCCTGAGAATAAAAACTGCACGGTGCTAAGAAAAACTGGCCTTTTCAACAAGTGATACGTTGACAACTGGATATCCATGTATAAATAATGCATTTGGACTCCTAAACAGATACAAAATTTAACTTGAAATGGGTCCTAGAACTAAATACAAGAGATAAAACGATGAAATTCTTATAAAAAAAAACACAGGAGTAAATCTTACTGTTCTTAGGTTAAGCAAAACATTCTTTAATATAACACTACAAGCACCAGTGACAAAACACAAGTAGGTAAAGTGGACTTTTGAGGTTCACAAGACACAATTAAGAAAGTAAAAAGACATAAACTGAGTGAGGTGATACAGACTTGTGTACCTAGCTACTCTGAGGCTGATGTAAGAAGATCATGTGAGTTGTAGATTTGAGGGTATGGTTTGCTATGACTGTGCATATGAATAGCCAGTGCACTCTAGCCTGGGCAACGTAGTGAGACTCTGTCTCTTAAAACACAGGCCTGGTGCAGTGGCTCAGGCCTGTAATCCCAGCACTTGGGAGGCCAAGGTGTGTGGATTGCCTGAGCTCATGATTTTGAGACCAGCCTGAGCAAGAGTGAGACCCCATCTCAAAAAAAAATAGCCAGGCATTATGGCAGTTGCCTATAATCCCAGCTACTTGGGAGGCTGAGGCAAGAGAATGGCTTAAGCCCAAGAGTTTGAGGTTGCTGTGAGCTATGGTTCCATGGCACTCAACCGAGGGCAACAAAATGAGACTCTGTCTCAAAAAAAAAAGCAAAAAGACAACCATTATATTGGGCAGAAAAATCTCAAGTTATATATTTGATAAGGGACTTGTATGTGGAATATATATAAAAAAAACTTTTACAACTCAGTGAAAGACAGATGACCCAATTTAAAAATGGGTCAAGGATTCAAATATACATTTTCCACTAAGAAGAGATATAAATGGCCGATAAGTTCATGAAAAGATACCGAACATTACTCATCTGAAGAATGCAAACCAGAACTACAAAGAGATACCACTTCACACCAGACTGGCTGTAATCAAAGGAGAGACCACAAATGTTGGGTAGGATATGGAAAAGTTGGAACCTTATTCATTGCTGGTGAGAATGTGAAATGGTGTAGCCACTTTGGAAGACAGCATGGCAGTTCCTCCAAATGTTAAAAATAAGGTGACTTTGTGACCCAGTAACTCCAGTTCTACCTGTATACTCAACAGAAATGAAAACATGTTAAGTGAAGAAGCTGGTCATGAAAGGCCATGTATGGTATGATTCTCTTTGTGTGAAATGTCCACAGTAGGCAAATGCATAGGACTAACAGCTGTCAGAGTCAGAGAGGGAGTTGGGGACTCAGGAGTGGCTGCGTGTGGGTACAGAGTTTCTTTTTGGGATAATAAAAATGGTCTGGGATGAGATGTTGATGATGACTGCATAATGCTGTGACTATACTACTAAATGGTAAACTTTAAAAGAATAGATTTTTCTATGTTATTAACAAAGGCTAAAATGGGCCAACTTTGCTTTCTTGCCTTTGAAAGATTAAAGTGAAACCTACCCTTTTTTGAAAATTTCTGGGCTGCCACATGTGCTTTACTCACAGGCCTAAATGACATGACTTTAGTGGTCTGACTCAGGTCCCTGGTGAGCAGTTGCCTAAATGCCATGTGTATCTGCCATGTTCTGTTTGTGTCTCACAGCTCCTGTTGAGGGGACACTCAGGACCCAGCAGTGAATACCAGTAGCTATATTCACCCAAAGAGGGTTTTTTCCCAGGTGAAGTTTGAGGTTATTCACAAAGCAGCAGGAAGTATGTTTGTGTTCTGCCTGGCTGTTTTTAGCCTGTGTATAAGCCAGAGATGAAGATTTTCAGCTTCATTATTTTAAAGGACCTAATATTAGGTTAATTTGTTCATCACTATGTACACAGAGATAATTTAAGAAAAAAAGTATTAGTAACTTTTATTTTTAAAAAGTATTTTAAAGAACTATAAAACATTGATTTATTCCTCAATACTCACTTGAAGTTACTTTATATACATATTAACATCTTGCTTTATGCATTGTACCTCATATTGCAAAAAGACTATTTGTGTGTAATATACTAGTTATTCCTATATCTTAATTTAAAAGTAGAAAGCTGAACAATCTTTTAAAAAATCAACTGTGTCTAATGCACGTTCTCAAACTTCTGTATACAAAAATCAACTGAAGCTCATTAAAAATGTGAGTTTCCTAGGGCCCCAACCTCAAGAGATTGGTTCAAAGTAAAATTTTAAGTAAAAACACTGCAGATGATGAACCAGGGGTTTGCCTATGGTAGCTGTGCCCTGGGAACTCCAGCCAGGTTAGTATATAACCGAAGCATGGTTAAAGTGTCCTTCCCATTACCACAAGTAATTAATATTTCCTAACCATCTGATATTAGAAATAGATGACATCCACACTATTATTCTGCCCTTAGAAAACAATAGTATTTTCTCAGCAGCATCACATTTTACAGTTAGAAATCATAGCCTTCTCACCCAGTCAGCATCTGCATGCTGTTAACCCATTCATGCAGCCGTCTCTCCACCTGCTCTTTCCAGATTTCCTTTGACTTAGCTGAGTATACTGCGGATGTTGATGGCGTTGGCACTTTAAGACTTCTGGATGCAATTAAGACTTGTGGCCTTATCAACTCTGTGAAGTTCTACCAAGCATCAACAAGTGAACTTTATGGGAAAGTGCAAGAAATACCCCAGAAGGAGACCACCCCCTTCTACCCCCGGTCACCTTATGGTGAGAATGCACGTGCACAACTGTGCGCATGCGCAGCGTTCTTTGGACTTGGGGTTGGGCGGGGGGTGCCTGTTTCTTCTTTCCTTCTGTTCATGTCTCTTGGCTGAAGTCATCTGGGCGTGAAATTAACATTTAGACGGACGAAAGTGACTAGACTTGTTGAGAAGCATACCTTTATACACTGCTTACTGCAAGTATTTGCTCCCATTGCCTCTGGGGTGAAATTACCACCTCACTTCATCAATCTGTGTTCATTCAACCCTTCTGTACAGATCACTTTAAAAGGAAAATTAGAACCAACATGATTCTTTTTCTCAGCTATTGTGAGATTGTACTGAAGTGATAAGATTTCTTGTTTCTTATTTTCCTAGTGAAAGTTTCACTGAGCACAAACCCTTACAAAAATAAAATAAAATTTGTAGGGAAAATGTTCACTGAAGACTTCAATGATAACATTTCAAAGCAGGTTGTTAAGATTCCCAATTTTTTACTTTCTAGTTATTAACAATTTAAGGGAGTAAGACCTAAGAAAAATCAGCTTGATATATTGCACATTATCATTGAATCATTGAGGTTGTGAAAGAATACACAGTGGATATTACAAGAGTAAGAAATTGTTGGGGGCAGCACCTGTGGCTCAGTGAGTAGGGCCCCAGCCCCATATACCAAGGTGGAGGGTTCGAACCCAGCTCCAGCCAAACTGCAACAAAGAATTAGCCAGGCATGTGGCGGGCGCCTGTAGTCCCAGCTACTCAGGAGGATGAGGCAAGAGAATAGCCTAAGTCCAGGAGTTGGAGGTTGCTGTGAGCTGTGACAGTACAGCACTCTACTGAGGGTGACAAAGTGAGACCCTATCTCTTAAAAAAAAAAAAAAAAGAAAGAAATTGTTGGATATTTCCTGATGAACATGATTAACTGACATAGGAACCTTTATTCTGTCTTTTACTTTTGATGTATTTTTTTTCTATTTGATACATTACAAATGATAATTATTGTTTAAGTAAAAATCACTGTCTTTTATAATAAAATTTATTGCTTTTTAAAAATTATTCCAACAGGGGCAGCAAAACTCTATGCCTATTGGATTGTGGTAAATTTCCGTGAGGCATATAATCTCTTTGCAGTGAATGGCATTCTCTTCAATCATGAGAGTCCCAGAAGAGGTTAGTAAATATATTAATTGAAAAGAGAATTTTAGACTTCTAACAATAACAAAAAGTTGTATATATATTTAGTATATATATTATAGAGACTGCTAACAGCTTTGTGTATGTTTCTACTACAAATGTCAGAAGTTGTAAATAAAGAAATATAAGTCCAGCCTCAGTTTTTAAATTTTGTTTTAAATTTGTTGAAGTTTTTAATTCATCATGAAGAACTGAAATAGTGTCTCAGTTTTACCATTTTCATTGGTAGGTCTTATCAAGCATGTTTTCAGCTGAGGTTTAGGAAGCTTCCATATAATCACAAAGGAATAAGTAATAAAGTATCGGTGTTTCTGGAAGTTACTTCTAATCACATACACTAAATATATAGAATCTGTATTACTTTTTACTTTAAATCAGCCAGATACTCAGTATTCTTCTATAGTCTATTAAATAGACACCCAGAAATTTCTGTATATCTAAAGCATATTTTGAAATTTGAAGTTATGTTTTTATTGACACATAATAATTATACATCTTTATGGAATACACACAATTCCACTACTTATGGAATAGTAGTGTTTGATATATACAATGTATGGTGATCAAGTCAGAGGAATTAGCACATCAACCACTGCAAACATTTGTTTGTATGAGGAGCATTCTAAATTCTCTCTTCTAGATAATTAAAAGGAAAAACAATTTATTGTTCAATGTAGTTACCCGACAGTGCTAGAATACTAGAATTTATTCCTTCTATGTATTTATAATTTTCTCTCCCTATTCCCCCTCTTCCCTAAAATCAGTTCTTAATACATATTGAGTTTTTTGTTTTGCTGTTTTTTGGGAAACTTTATCTATTTGTATTGGCCTATTGCCTTTTAATAGTTGTTGATGAGACTGTAACAATGTGATAGCTCTGCTCTTCCCAGTATTAGGTTTTAAATAACAAAATGTGTACTTCCATCATTAATTCTGGTGTACTAAAGCATGAAAACCTATTACAAAGCAGGCACACTCTTCTAAGTAAAATAATCTGTTTAATTTTGCAAGAAGTTTTATTAACTTTAAGTATCATTTAGTCTTTTATTCTGAGAATAGGTGAGAAGTCTTAATGTTTTAAGTTTCAGGCCCAACTAGTAACACTGATAACTTTTTCAGTGAAATTTTATGTGACTGCCTAGCCACCTAATTAAACTAACAAGTCATGAAGAAAGATTAAAGTGACAGGTTTACAAAGGTATCTTTAGCGTCAGTACTTTTTTATCTTATAATTGCTTAAGTTAAAAATTCCCATGATGGGCATTTAAAGCATAAGAACCTAGCCTATCTTTTAGGTTGACTGAAAAGAAAACAAGTTAAAAAGCAGCCAGAAACATTTCTTTAATTCATTTTATGTTTCTGGATGTCTTTAATAAGGGGAAGAGGAAAAGGAAGATCTTAGCTATCTTTGCCCAAAGCACTTCATATGCATGGTGCTCAGGGACTGTTCAGGTCATCCCTGGCTCTTTTCTCACAAACATGTTTATACACATCGTTTTGGGTTTCTGTATTATTTCCCCCTCAACTTTTCCACCTGGAAAAATTATAAGTAAAATTATAAGCCTTCTTAGGTTATAGAATAAAAGGATAAATGTAAATAAAACTCTTCCCAGTCCTCTATTTATATATCTCATGAGAACTGATTTTTCATCTTATGTATATTAATCACTTTATTTTATAAAACATTTAGAAAGTAATACTTTTTTGAAAGAAAATTTAAAAGTGGAGAGTATAAGGGGAAAAAGTTCTGTCCTTTATTCTGCCTGATAACCGCTTTGTTTGTGTGAAGATACATGAAACTTTCTCAAGGAACGGTAATGGTAAGTTTGAGGAAAATAAAGGAAAAAAGGTGTGTTAAAATTAATACTCAATAAAGACTGATAGCAAGAGATGAATACAGGTCATGTTCCAGGAGCTTTTATAGTTGCAGAAGTCAACTATGACTTGAGTATCACAATTTTAGTACAGTTTTTTCCTTTCTTAAAATGCATACATATTTTTTTGGCATCCTCAGTATTTTTAGATGAATGAATGAACAGCTGTCCTGGGTTTCAGTAAAACCTAACTAACTTGACAGCTAGGTGAAATGAATTAAAGAATAGCAGAAATGTATTGGATAGTTTTAAATAAATATTTCATAAATAGACATATAGTAATAAAAGCTAATAAACTATTCTAAAGTAAAGATTCAATCTGATATACAATAATAAGCAGAAAATTTATTTTTAGCAATAGTATTAGTTTGTATATCTACAATTCGCTATGATACTTTAATTGATAAACATTTATGCATCAGTTCTCTTACAGGCAATTATATACACTTCTTTTTTCTAGATGGTCTAGTCCTAGGCATATGATCCCAAATGTCCAGTTAGTAGACCCCAAGTTGATACAGTTTTGGATGGATATTTAACAAAAAATAATTGACAGGATCCTTTTTGAATAAGATTCTGTAAGAATTTCTGAATTTTAAAAGTATGGAATAAGTACTTTTTTTTTTTGCTGTTTTTGGCCGGGGCTGGGTTTGAACCCACCACCTCCGACATATGGGGCTGGCACCCTACTCCTTTAGCCACAGGTGCTGCCCTGGAAGAAGTATTTTTTAAAGAGAAAGATAGGTTAGACCAAAGATTGCCAAACTGTGACTCAAGGGCCAAATCCAGCCTGCCAGTGTATGTTTGTAAATTAAGTTGCATTGGAGCACAGTCACATTTATTTCTTTATATATTGTTTGCGCCTACTTTCACACTATAGAGTCCTGTAGCCTGCAGAGCCTAAAATATTTACTGTCTAGACCTTTAAGAAAACATTTGCTGGTCCCAGCTACAGCCAGATAGATCCTCAAAATCTGAGAAGCTTTCAGTTGTTTATTGTGGTTTTCAAAACAAAGGTAGCAAAGTAGTCATTTAGAAAAATTTCCTGCAAATGTTAAAATCAGTGTCCATAGTGAACCAGTCCTTAAGCAGAATTCCTGATGTATTTTGGTCATTTGGGGTTCTCTTATCCTCTGCTGCTCTGGTCAAGTGAGAAAATGTTCTGAAGGACACACACTGTGACCAAGTGCTCTAAGGGAAAGCTAATTGTCAGTGAGGTATGGAACCAAACAGCTAGTCACTGAGCACACATCTACAGTATGGTTTGCTACAGCAACCGCAGCTCCTGAGCTTGGGCACTTTCTCTTACTGTGTTTTTGACTGCCTTATGTATCTAGCGAGCATCAGATCAATAGTCAGAAATCTCTGATGTAGGGAATAAAGCTGATAATTCATTGACGTGGCCTCTGCTTCCCTCACCACCATCCAGTCACTTTTTCATTGAAAGCAAAACCGTGGAGGCACTCATGTAGTATGCCTGCTTTTTATAAAATGGAGGCACTTTAGTAATATTTTACATCAAAATAATAATAATTAAAATTTTAGAATTATATGTGTAGAAGGCATGAAAATATATATATCAGTACATGTTTTGTAAGTGACTATTATGATGTACTGAATGCTCATTTTCACAGATATTACAAAGGTGACTTTATTTATATAGTTTTATCTGTTTTTTTAAAAATGAAGAATAGTCCTTTACCACACAACAGTGTTTTGGTCAACAATAGATTTGCATGTATGATGGTTGCCCAATAAGATTATAATACTGTATTGTTACTGTACTTTTTTGTAAGTTTAGGTTCGCTTAGATACACAAACACAGTCTCGTTTTATTATGCTTCATAGATATTGCCTCTTCACCATTCTTTTTTAAAAAACAAATTGAGGGTTTGTGACAACTCTGCCTTGGGCAAGTCTGTTGATGCCATTTATCCAACAGCATGTGCTCACTTGCTGTCTCTGTGTCAGATCTTGGTAATTCTCACAATATTTCAGACTTTCTCATTATTAGTCTATCTATTATAGTGATCTATAATCAATGATTGTTGATCTTACTATTGTAATTGTTTTGGACCCCAAACAATGGAGGAGACAGTGAATGTGATTGATAAATGCTGTCTGTGTTCTCACTCAGACAGTGGCTCCACTGACCAGCCATTCCTCGTTTTCTCACCTCCTTGGGCATCCCTAGTCCCTGAGACAAACAATATTGAAATTAGATTAATTAATAATTCTACAATGGCCCTACAGCGTTCAACTGAAAATAAGAGTTGTGTGTCTATCACTGTACATCAGGCTAAAAACGACTAACCTACGTGAGAAAGCCGTGTCAGAAACCAACACAGGCCGGAAGCTAGGCCTTCTGTGCCAGACAGGTAGCCAAGCCGCAAATGCAAAGGAAGAGTTCTTGAAGGAAATCAGAAGTGCACCATCAGTGGATGCACAAATGGTAGGAAAGCAAGACAGCTTTACTGCTGATAAGATAATATTTGAGTGGTCTGGATAGAAGATCAGACAAGCCATATATTCCCTTAAGCCAAAGCCTTATCCAGAGCGAGCCCCTAAATTTTCAGTTCTGTGAAGGCTAAGAAAAAAGAGGAAGCTGCAAAAGAAAACCTTGAAGCTAGCAGAGATTGCTTTGTGAGATTGAAGGAAAGAAGTCATAAAAATGCAAGGTGAAGCAGCAAGTCCTGATGGAGAAACTATAGCAAGTTATCCAAAAGATCTTAGCTAAGATTATTGATGAAGTTGGCTACACTAAACAGTAGATTTTCAGTATAGATCAGGTGTCCTCAAACTATGGCCTGCGGACCACATGCAGCTTGCCTAGGACATTTATCCGGTCTGCTGGGTGTTTTTGCCACCGCTGCCTGTCCTGCTTAGCAGCCGACTCGTCCTGGGGCCCACAGTCCGGCCCTCCAATGGTCTTTAAAAAGTTTGAGGACCCCTGGTGTAGGTGAAACAGCCTTCTTTTGGAAAAAGGTGTCATCTAAAACTTTCATAGCTAAAGAGGTGAAGTTAATGCCTGCCTTCAGAGATTCAAAGAACAGGATGACTCTCTTGCTAGGGGCTATGCAGCTGTTTACTTTAACTTGAAGCCTGTACTCATTCACTGTATGAAAAATCCTTGGGCACCTGAGAATTTAGCTAAATCTATTTTTCCTGTGCCCTATCTATGGAACAATGAAGCTTGGGTAATAACACATCTGTTTATAGCATGGGTTTTTGAATATTTGAAGCCCAGTATTGAGACCCTACTTTTTAGAATAAACAAATCTATTGAGTATAGAGTATAAATGTCTTTTATTTTTATTATTTATTTATTTATTTATTTATTTATTTATTTATTTATTTTTATTAAATGATAGTTGTGTACATTAATGCAATCATTGGGTACAGTGTGGTGTTTTCATATACAATTTGAAATATTTTCATCAAACTGGTTAACACAGCCTTTATGTCATTTTCTTAGTTATTGTGTTAAGATGTTTATATTCTACTCTTAGAAAGTTTCACTTGTACCTTTGTAAGATAAACCATAGAGGTGATCCCTCCAATCACCCTCTCTCACCCATCCCCCAAGTATAAATGTCTTAACAATAATTAAGAAAGTTAGGTAAAGGCTATGTTAACTAGTTTGATGTAAGCATTTCAAATTGTATATAAAATCAGCACATTGTACCCCATAAATGCAGTAATGTATACAGCTATGATTTAATAAAAAAATATAAAAAATAAAATACTTACTGCTCTTTGACAATGCATCGGGTTATTGAAGAACTTTAATGGAGATGTACAAGGAGATGAATCCTCTTTTCTTGTGTGCTAACATAACTTCCATTCTGTAGCCTATGGATGAAGATGTAATTTTAGCTCTCAGTCTTACTGTTCACGAAATATGTAGATAATGATTTCTCTGATCTAGGAAGAGTAAAATGAAAACTTTCTGGAAAGGAGTTGCTGTCCTAGATGCCATTAAGAACATTCATGATTCATGGGAGGCTATCAAAACGTCAATTTTAACAAGAGTTTAAAAAAAGCTTATTCCATACCTCATGGATAATTTTGAGGAATTTAAGATTTTATTAGAGGAAGTAACTACAGATGTAGTGGAAAAAGCAAGAGCACTAGAATTATAACTGGAGCCTGAAGATGCGACCGAATTGCTGCAATTTTATTACAAATTTGAATGGATGAGGAATTGCTTCTTATGGATGAGAATAGAAAGTTGTTTCTTGAGATATAATCCTTTCCAGGTAAAGATACTGTGAATAATTTTGAAATGACTATAAATGATTTAGAATATTACATAAACTTAGTTGGTAAAGCTATGGCAGAGTTTAAGAGGATTGACTCCAATTCTGTAAGCCGCTCTACTGTGGGTAAGATGCTAACATCACATGCTACAGAGAAATCTGTTGTGAAAAGAAGAGTTAATTGACGTGATGAACTTCATTTTTCTCTTATTTTAAGAAATTGTCACAGTCACTACAACCTTGAACAAACACCATCCCAATCAGTCAGCAGCCATCAGCATGGAGGTGAGACCCGTCCCTATCAAAAAGATTACAACTAACTCAGTGTTTTTCAACCTTTTTTATCTCAACCTTTAAATTATATTGACCAAAAAAGACTAAAAAAGGAGAATATACTTACTGTGCTTTGAACTTCTTTTGAAAATTAAATTATTTTTATGGTACACCTAAGATCCTCTCATGGCATACCAGTGTGCCATGGCACACCAGTTGAAAATTACTGGGCTAACTGAAAGCTTTGATAAGCATTGCCTTTTTTTTTTTTTTTAATAAACAATAATATATTTTTTTCTTTAAGGCATATAGTTATATATTGTGTTTTAAACCATGTTATTGCATGGTAATAGGCTACAGTACAGTGTAAACATAACTTATCAGCACTGGGAAACCAAAATATTTGTGGAACTTGCTTCATTGTGGCATTTACTTTATAGCTGTGGTCTGAAAACTAAATCCAAATTGCCTCCGAGGTATTTACCATTGTATTACAATTGCCTATACTATTCAGTACAATAACCTGCTCTATAGATTTGTATATCATAGGAGTGATAAGCTATCCAGGGGTCCTCCAACTTTTTAAACAGGGGGCCAGTTCACTGGGCCCCGGGACAATTCGGCTGCTAAACAGGACAGGCAGTGGCAGCAAAAACACCTGGCGGGCTGGATAAATGTCCTAGGCAGGCTTCATGTGGCCCGCGGGCTGTAGTTTCAGGGTGCCTGAATAGCCTACATGTATATTTGGCTATACTAGGGTGACCAGATTTTAACATTGGTAAAGCGGGGACACCATTGACGGTGGAGGGGAAGTGGGGAGGGGTTCTTAATTAAAAATTTGGTCTATATGGAGCAACAAAAATTTTCATAGAATGCAAAAATAGTATTGTAATGTGTTTTTTAAAATTTCAACATAAGTACAATTTACAAATATAATACATTATGTATAGTATTATTTTATTCTTTGGCATATTTCTCATTTGAGTGAATTTTTTTTAGTAGACTGCTGTTGTTGTTTAAAAGGTCATGAAATATTTCACAAGAATTTGTTAAATTATATTTCACATATAAAATGGCTTTCAAATTCTCAACACTTAATTGTGATTTTTCTGATGTCCACACTTTATTTACTGTAGAAAAAACTCATTCAGTCACAGTATTAGTTCCTGGTAAGGACAGTGCATATTCCGCAATTTTTAGTGTATTATTGTATGGAACATGGTTTGTTTCAAAATGATGAAATATTTCTAACCATTTGTTCTCTATTGTGATTTTTGCTGATGCCCAAGATTTAACCTTTTCCTTATCAATATATTTTTTTTAATAATGATACCTTGTAAATCGTGTCACTTTCAAGGCCAGCACTAGACTTTTTGCTGCCACCATAAAATATAAATAATAAAAGTACTGTCTGCTAAATTCATGAAATAAATAAATAAATTACTTACCTAAATTATATGAAGAGCTAATTTGTTGACATCACTTGTTTAACTAGCACTAGCATACAGTATGATGTGTATTGTCTGAGAGACAGTTACAAAATGTTTTCGTGGTTGCCAATGCCAAAAAATGCCATTGTTCATTAAGTCCAAACAATGGTGGTCAAATTCTAATAACTGATCAACAATGTGAACTTTGATAAGCAGTTCTCGACAATCAGTTCTCAACAATTATTTGTTATTATTAAAGTTTAACATTATAAAATTAACAAAAATAATATAAAACTCATATCCTGGCGAAATAGCCACATGGCAGCTGAAAACTGTCTAGTCCCTTCCTGTTCTCCTGCCATTCCCTAGCTTGTCGTGCATTCTTTCCAAAAATTGGGACTTTTTAAAAATGCTGTGGGATGCAGGACAAATTGTTAAAAATTGGGACTGTCCCACCAAAAGCAGGATATCTGGTTATCTTAGGCTATACCATTTTGGTTTGTATAGCATAGATATGATGTTAGCACAATAACAAAATAGTCTTAATATGTATTTCTCAGAACTTACCTCTATCATTAAGCAATACCTGACAATATTGTATGTATGTTTTTAAATTTCAAATTAATATGAAGGTACACATTTTGAGGTTATATTGTTCTCACTTCCAAGATAAGGTTCAAGTTGTATTGGAGCCCTTCATTCAGGGGGCGTGCTGAATACCCTCACATTGTACATACTAGGTGAGATCCTGCCAATTGCCCCCCCACACACACACAAAGGGTATTTAAATGGGGACAGTGGAGATCAAACACTCTCTGTTTGTAGATGACTTGATTTTATATCTCAAAAACCCCAGGGTCTCAACTATAAAGCTCTTAGGAGTGATCAAGGAATATAGAAGTGTCTCAAAATACAAGATCAGTGCCCACAAATCCATAGCCTTCATATATGCCAATAACAGTCAAGCTGAGAATAAAATCAAGGATTCTTTAACTTTTATAGTAGTACCAAAGGTGAAAAACGTGGGAAATACCTAACAAAGGACATGAAAGATTTCTATAAGGAGAATTATGAAACCCTGAGAAAAGAAATAGCAGAAGACTTTAACAACTGGAAAATCCTACCATGCTCATGACTGGGAAAAAGCAACATCATTAAAATGTCCACACTACGCAGAGTACTGTGTAATTTTCACTTAGAAGAGTATGATCTAATCAAAACCTTATCTGAGGTTTTGATTTCTACAGTTTTAAGCATGAGTTCAGAGTCAATTTGAAAATATTAAATGGAAAATTCCAGAAGTAAACCATTCAAGTTTTAAATTTCACACCACTCTGAGTATCTTGATGAAACCTGTTGAGTCCTGCTTGGCTGGATAGTCATTTAGTAGCCATCTTGGATATCAGCTGTCTTGATATTGCAGTGTTTGTGTTCAAGTTACTCTTTTTTTTACTTAAAGGCCCTGAAGCACAAGAGTAGTGATGCTAGCAATTAATATATGTGAAAGAGATGCTGTGAAATGTTATCCTTAAGTGACACGTGAACATCCCTTACATAATAAGGAATGAAAAAAATCGTATTCTGAGGTTGCTAAGATCTACATAGGAACATGTTTTATCCATGAAACTGCTTTATTTCAATAATAAATTACACAAAGCTGAACATGTATGGGAAAAACTTTGTCCTCTTATATTATTTCTACAAGTTTGAAATTTTTTATGTACCTATTTCATTTACATATCTCTATTCTTAAATCTTTCATTTATATATCTCTGTTCTTAAATCTATATAAATCAAGTGTTCCTTTTGCCCAAAATGTGGTTATGGTGACCATTTCTACTGGCACTGCAGATTTTTGTGTTCTCTGGGGAAGTTTTTATTTATTATTTAATAAATAACATTTAATTTTAAATAAATAACATTTAAATAGTGTTTATTAAATTAATTTTAATTTCTGTGAAGAAATTGATATGTACAAAATTTTCTTGCCTTTGACATAAAATTTGTTTGAAAAACTGAATGGCAAGACTGATGCCATAACGATATAAGTTCAACTATGAGAAGAACACTAGGAAATTTTTAAAATAGCTCATAAATAGGGATATTGGAATTTTTTTCAAATATGTTATTCATCTGTAATAAAATCTACTTTAAAATGTAAGATTATTCTATATGTTGAAGCATTAAGATAAAGCTAACAATCATATTTCTAGTTCTGGTTGTTTATTTTATTAAAAGGTGAAATAATATGTTAATTATGTCCTAATTCCTAATGTATTAGCAGAGTGCTGTGGCATGTTATGAATACAAATTTTGTGACTTTTAAAAATTATCAATAAATTATACACCATGACCAAGTGGGTTTTATCCCACTTTCAATATATGTAAATCTATGAATATAATACATCACATAAACTAAAAAACAAAGACCATATGATTCTCCCAATAGATGCAGGAGGAAAAGCTTTTGACAATATCCAGCATCTTTTCATATCAGAACACTTAAGAAAATAGGTATAGAAGGGACTTTTCTTAAACTAATAGAGGACATCTACAGCAAACCCACAGCTAATATCATATTGAATGGAGTAAAATTAAAAACATTTCCACTCAGATCAGGAACAAGATTGCCCATTGCCTCCACTTCTTTTTAACATTGCAATGGAAGTCTTAACAACAAGGCGATCAAGATATACAAATAGGGTTACTTTTGTAAACTTTCACTCCTCACAGATGATATGATTTTATACCTGGAAAACCCCGGGGACTCAAATATAAAACTCTTAGAAGTGATCAAGGAATACAGTAGCATCTCAGGATACAAAATCAGTGCTCACAAATCAGTAGCTTTTATATATAACAATAATAGTCAAGCCAGGAAAACAGTCAAGGACTCTATTCCCTTTACTGTTGTTCCAAAGCAGATGAAATATTTGGGAATTTACCTAACAAAGGACGTGAAAGATCTCTATGAAGAGAATTATGAAACTCTGAGAAAAGAAATAGCTGAAGATGTTAACAAATGGAAAAACATGCCATGCTCATGGCTGGGAAGAATCAACATTGTTAAAATGTCCATATTACCCAAAGTAATTTACAATTTAGTGCAATCCCTATCAAAGCACTGCCATCATACTTTAAAGATGTGGAAAAAACAGTACTTCATTTTATATGGAACCAGAAAAAAGCTCGAATAGCCAAGACATTACTCAGAAATAAAAACAAATCAGGAGGAATCACACTACCAGACTTCAAACTATACTATAAATAAATAGTGATCAAAACAGCATGATACTGGCACAAAAATAGAGAGGTAGATGTATGGAACAGAATTGAGAACCAAGAGATGAACCCAGCTACTTACCGTTACCTGATCTTTGACAAGCCAATTAAAAACATTGAGCGGGGAAAAGATTCCCTATTTAACAAATGGTGCTGGGAGAACTGGCTGGTGACCTGTAGAAGACTGAAACTGGACCCACACCTTTCTCCTTTAACAAAAATTGACTCTCACTGGATAAAAGATTTAAACTGAAGAGATGAAACTATAAAGATTATTGAAGAGATTGTAGGAAAAACACTTGAAGAAAATGGCCTGGGAGAATACTTTATGAGGAGGACCCCCTGGGCAATTGAAGCAACACCAAAAATACATTACTGGGATCTGATCAAACTAAAAAAACTGCAGAGCCAAGAACACAGTAAGTAAAGCAAGTAGACAACCCTCAGAATGGGAGAGGATATTTGCAGGTTATCTTTCTGACAAAGGTTTGATAACCAGAATCCACAGAGGACTCAAACTTATTAATAGGAAAAGAACAAGTAATCCCATTTCATTGTGGGCAAGGGACTTGAACAGAAGCTTCTCTGAAATAGATAGGTATATGGCCTACAGACACATTTGAAAAAATGCTCATCATCTTTAATCATCAGAGAAATGCAAATCAAAACCACTTTGAGATATCATCTAACTCCTGTAAGAGTTCGGCTCACAAAAAAATCCCCAAACCAGAGATGTTGGCATGGATGTGGAGAAAAGGGAACACTTTTGCACTGCTGGTGGGAGTGCAAGCTAATATGTCCCTTTTGGAGGGAAGTATGGAGAATACTCAGGGATCTAAAAGTAGACCTGGCATTGACCCTGCAATTCCTCTACTAGATGTATATTCAAAAGCCCCCAAATCACTTTATAACAAAGATATTTGCACCAGAAATTTTGGTATATTTATGCCATGGAATATTATGCAGCCTTAGAAAAAGATGGAGACCTTACCTCTTTTACATTTACATGGATGGAGCTGGAACATATCCTACTTAGTAAAGTATCTAAAGAATGGAGGAAAAAATACCCAGTGTACTCAGTACTATTATGAAACCAATTTACAATCACTCACACTTTCATATGAAGAATAGATCACAACTATGGCCCAGGAAGAAGGAGGGAGGATGGGGGGATGGGAGGGTAAATTGTGGGATCACACCTATGGTGCTTATTGCAAAGGTACATGTTGGATCTATTAAGTATAGAGTATAAATGTTTTAATACAATAATTAAACAAATGAGGTATATATTAACTAGTATGATGTTAGTGTTCCTATTTTTATATGAAATTAGCACATTGTACCCCATAAATGCATTGATGTATACAGGATCTATGTGTTTATGATTTAATAAAAAGAATAATAAAAATTATAAATAACATTAGTGTAAATATATTTTAAATTAAAACATTTTGCATGATAACTGAGGAAAAAAGAAAAGATACCTTACATTCTACTCTTGGGAAGTTAAAAAAATTATAATGATTAAATTGAACTTGATTTCCTGACTTTGGTGACTGTAGGCATTGTCAGTAACGGGTAAAACAGACATAATATACAGTATTCTTTTTAAAACTTTTTTGAATGTGAATTTTCAGTTTACAATATGAATGTCCAATTAGTGTATCAGGTTTCCTACAGCTAAGGTTTCTGACTTTCCAGGGTCCACATCCTGGAGGAGAAAGGCCCGGCCACGAGTGTGCCAGGGGGTTAATTCTCTACTGTTGGGTATGGGCAAGTCCAGCTCTCACCCTGAAGATACTGGCTTTGCAGAAGGATGTCAATGATAGATTTCCAGCCTTTTGATGAGGATAATTTTCTTATGTTGACTCATCTTAGTCTTTTGATCATTAAGAAAGTTTGTGCAATATCGTGTCTACTACTTCCAGAACTGACTGAGGAGGTAATGTTTGGCTAAGTGAGCCTACCTCTCAGGCCATGGTTACCAGGAGTGAGTTACAGTGGTTGACTTCATCCTTGGATATCATTAGGCTGAGTAAGAAGTCATGCTCCATATTGACTGTGTATTTCTTCCATTCTCCTCCCGTTCTTTTTCTTCTCTTTTTTAAGTGTTTAAGAAAGGGTCTTCTCAGCTCTCTTCTCCTGAGGTTTTCTCCTTTTCTTTCTTTATCTATGTTTGCTAACCTCTGGATGATGCTCTCTTCTTGCCAAGTGTAACTGTGCTAACCTCTGTGATGTTGGGGCCTTATAAAAGACTGCATCACTGCCTTCTTCCTCCAGGAGCTTTTCTGTTGCTGGGGACTCTGTTTAAAATTCCACAAGAGCCTGGGAAATGCCACTGAAAGGCTGGTGCACACAGTCTTCTTATTTTGTATTTCATTCTTAGTTAAGAAATACATTTTATCATTTGAGGATTCAGAGTAGTTTGGCCATTATTGTCGTCATCGTCATCATCATCATCAAAACAGTGAAAAAATATACTCATCAGCAGTTTGTATTGCATAGTGATTTAATGCTCTAGAGATAATTTGAGAGACATTTTGACCAACTTGCGCATTTCTTTATGTCTGTGTGGAAATTAAATTTTTATATATACTTTTATTTTTTCTATCTTTTAATTTTAAAAATAAGCATTAACTCATTACATATTATTCTTTCTTAGAACTTCTAAGGCACAGCCAATTCATATCCACCTGTATCCATTCTATCAAAATATCTTCAGAATGTATGAGATAGGTAGGAATTTAAAGATCATTCCATCTCATTTTTTTTATCAATGAAGAAATTAAAGCAGCATGATATTGAGTTGTCCAAGGCCATAAATCTAGTAAATATTGACACTGAAATAATAGTAATTCTGGAGGAATGAGAAGTCATATAAACATTGTTCATATAGTAGAAATAACATGTGTATGAATTTTAGAGTTGGAACTGGAGCAAATTGACCCCTATAAGAAGAAGTGGGTACTTGGACTTCACAAGGAGGTAGTGAACAAGTTGGAAATGTAACATGTCAGATGTTGTCTTTGTATATTACTTATACTGCTCAAAGTTAATATTCTTTTCAGGTTGTTAGAAGAAATAATAAGAATAAAACATTAATTTTATAGTATTAAAATATAACCATAATATGAAACAAATTTTACAGTATTAAAATATAAACATAATATGAAACTTCATCAACAAGTTGGCCATGAGAAGAAATAGAACTGATGGAAGATACATTAAAAATCATGTGGCAATAGAAGTTAGAAAGTACTTTAAATATACCCATAATTAACAGTTTGAGACTACCACAAATGGATGGTGTACTACCACTGTTTAGATATTGAGCCATTTTTAGATGATATGGCACATTCCTCTAAATATGGGCTTCATAAGAAATCATGTGTATCAGTCTAAACACAGTATTCACCTGACTGAGAGAATGACATTTTAAGGTTCATGAACTTGTGGTTTTGAGTTTTAGTTTTGTGCATTTCTTTTAGCTGCCAAGTGCTTTGCTTTTTAAATGTCTAGCTATAATCATTATCATAAATTAATCTTCAGAATCCTTAAACTTTATTCATGTAAAATTGACTAGTTAAGTCATAGTGAAATTTTGGATAATTTTCCTCTTGATTTTTTTCTATATATTCTTTATTTGTTGCAATAAAGATAAGATTAATGCTGTAGGATAGTAGTTCTCAAGTCGGGGTGTGGGAATGAAGAGTAGGGACAGAATGACTTGTCCCCATGCCATACTTACGTGGCATATCTGCAAATATTTTTGGTTGTCATAACAGAGGAGGGGGCTGCTACTGGCATCTAAAAGTCTTACTATGTACAAGACAGCTCCCCACATGACAGCTCCCCACATATCCAGGCCAGAATACTGATAGTGGTGAAGATGAGAAACCCTATCTTAGAATTTTACCCCTCAAAATGTTATCACAGAATCGATATAAATGCCATCTGTAACAATAGGATCTTATTTTTCTTTATCATTTTTGCTCCGCAGCAAATTCCTCACAGAACTTCAGCAAACATTTACCTGAGCACAGGAGAAAAATATTCTGATTTACATAGATCCCTGTGAAGCTCTTTAACTCTCAGGTATTCTGGTCTCCTGGAAGTCAATCCCATTCTGAGAAAGCCAGAGAGCAGAGTTAAAAGTTCAGAACTCCTCTAATCACTGCAGGCTGAACTCTCACCATAGCAACCCACAAATCAACAGAGCTAAATCAAGGTGGGTTGGGTGCCCTCTCCCAACTCCACGTTCAATGAATATATTTACTTTTGTAATTAGTTTTAAAAGTAACAAGTTTTCATTTGGAAATAAGTTGTAGAGTCTAGCTTTGTAACAATGATTAAAACTGGTTTGATATCTTTCAATGTTCATAGTATATGAGAATAATTTTCTTTTAGGATTAATTAGAATTGATAGATATTTTAGTGCTTTAGAAGATAATAGAATGCATGATAGAACTTAAAAGTGGAACTTGTTTTTATTTAATCACATGAGGCTACAAATACACTTTTTTCTTTTCATATATAAATATTATATATAATGTATGTAGAAACAAAATAATCTTTTGAAAGATTACTGTTTGCTACTCAGACTAGCAAATTTGGCAAATAATGCTGCTATAGAAGTATCAAGAAACAAGTAAACCAATATGAAACAGCTTGATAATTTTATTTGTATTTGACTGTCAGAGGTGCTTTGTGGTGTTTTTAAATGAGCATCAGAGCTTTAATTTATTGAAAAAAATTTTAGCTGCCCATTGTGAAATCAGGGGATGAAGTAATCTCCTGTTAGAGTTTAGAAGAGCATTATAGGTTTAACACAATACCATTTTGTCTATTCATAAATGGTTAGATTGTTGGCCACTAACCCCGGACCCACCAGGCTCTGGGTGGCCTTTCTGGTTGGGGCACAAAGTGAGATCATCTGGTTTACCATTGCATTTGTAGACTATGATACTTCACAGATGACATGAACACTTGGTAATTGCAAAGCTGTCTGGCCCATGTTATTCTCTGTAGAGAGATGAGGTGTAATTGCTTAAACATAAAAGACTTTGAAGTAATCCTTGGTCTAATGGAGGTGGTTATTACCACCAAACAATATGAAGTCCCTCCCACTTAGTGTGGTGGGACTTCTGGGATTTTAAAATTGAATTCAAGAGTTTTTTTTTTTTTTTTTTAAGTTTCAAAGTTATGTGACATTTATGTTTGAAACAAAACGGATGAGTGTCTGATCTCACATAGCACCTTGCCTGCAGTATAACCAGGCAGTGCCCACAGAGCACGTGGGCACTCGCCAGCTCTGTGCGTTTGGGCAAGTTACTGACTCAGACCTCAGTTTCCTCATCTGCATGTGGAGACTCACCTGACAGGAACAAGTGAGGTTCAATGTGAGAACTTCCTTAACAGTTCTCTGTGAAGGTACCTGGCACACCTGGAAAAGATTAATCCATGCCTGGTAGAGTTGGAATGTTTGTTTCCTTTTCCTTCATCTTGTCTCTTCCTGTATTTTCAGTGCCGAGTCTCAAGAGAATTAGTTTGTTTACTCCTCCCCTTCCAAGGTGAAAGACCCTCTTGGAGCCAGCTCTATTGGGATTCTGGTCCCTACTGGTATAAGATGGGACAGAGAGAAATGTGAGCGCTATGGGCCAATCAAGTGGAGATGGTCTTGGGCCAAAACCAGAAATCTATGAGTGATGTTTACAGAGGAATTAGAGTTACTACTGAGATGTCCATATATAGATAAAATGGTAGTATTATTAGAGAATTGCTGGGATCATAGGAAAAACCATTTACAGAGACTCTGCCAGGTAAACCAGTTAATATTTGAATTAGGGAAGTCAAGAAAAGAAGATAATGAACAAAAGGGTTATGGATCAACACCAAGGACCTATGAAAGACCCTTGAGAAAATTAATGAAGCCCTCAAATGTTTTTAAAAATGATTCATGTGCTTTAACCAATGTTCCTGTGAGAATCCTACATAAATTGTGTATGGTTGTGTCAAAAATATTATAAACCAGGAAAAAAACTTTTATTTTTTCTATATTAATAAGAAATACATAGGTACAATTGTGATTTAAATTATAAGATAAATTGTGAATTTTTTCAAAATAGCATTTTGGGTTTTTTCAAAATTTTATTTGCGTCAGAACTTTCTTTTTTACTGTTTGTCATGGAATTTTGTTCCCTTTTGTAATTGGTTAAGATAGAGATATAGAAGTATTCATCTATAGTAGAGTTGACTACCTCCCTTCATTGACCACCTACTTAAATTGACCTACTTTTCATAGACTAGTTATGCACCATGTGTAAATTATCAGCATACAGTGTAGTAGGCTTAATGCCTTATGCTGACACCTCTGTATGTTGACTAGTTTGTTATAGTCTCTTGGGTGGTCAACTTACAGAGGGTTTTTTTGTATTTGGATTCCGTCTAGGTTCCACCACGTACCCAGATAAGTGACTTTTAGAAAATTTTGCAATCTCTGACACTCAGTTTTCTGATCTGAAATGGGATAATTATAGTCTTCAATTAAGGCTGTTATGAGCATTATAGGAAATAGGGTAAGTAAAGTTATAGTATTAATTGTCCATATTGCAATATAAAATGTAGTAATAGTGAAGGGGAAAGTAAATTCTTAACTTGAAAGTAAATTCATTACTTATTTTCCCTGAATAAGTTGAAGAGTTAAGCTTTCAGAACTTTGTGTGTGATAAAGTAACTGATTACTGATATTGAGTATGAAGTGTTCCATTGCATTCCCTTTCTAGAATGAGTTTTGTTCCCAGTCATAGAAGTCCTCTTTCTTGACCACTTTTTTCTTAAGGCATTTGCTTGCCATTTTGTTGTTTCTTCTCTGCTTTTACTTTTTCTTTTATTTGCTAAATTCTAACTAGTGAAAATGCTGAAGTAAATAAGGGAACAAGTCATTCACCTGAACTTTGTCACAGCTCTCATAGACACTGGGGCTGAGCTGTCTTATCACTCACTCTGTTAACTTTGTTTCATGGCGTATAGTTTATAGAAGTGGTCCTGTGAGTACCGTATCAGTGATAAAGCTGAATGATAAGTGCCTTAATTTTAAGGATTATTTGTATCATTTGTATATTTCAAGTGATGGATAAATCAGCTTTTTTTGTGATTCTGTTGGCAATATTTGTTTTTAGGTGATTTGGAGAATGTTGGGTTTTGTAGTTCACAGACATTGCTCTCATGCGAATCAACTAAGCCCCTCAAGGGACATATACAGATTCTCAAATTCCAGCCAAGGCTTCTAGAATAAAAGCAAAAACCAAAAAAAAACTTGTAAAACAATATACCTCCTTGCAGATTATGGTCTGGTGTCAACATGTCTTAAAAACATGACTTCGGACACTAAGTGCTTCTTTTGCTCATTGCCTGTTCCAGCAAGTGTACCTTATGCTTCATTCTCTCCTGCAGGGCAGGGCAGTTTCTGGCACTGCTCTGGCCAGCCTGAGAAGCGTGCTGCTGCCTCTTGCACACTCCTTCATCTCCCCCTTGGTCTCTGGCTGAGAATCCCAAAGAGTTTAAGAACCTCGAGTAGGTGTAGATATTACTGGAGGAGAGAGACTAAGTATTAAGTAAGAAAGCCCTAATGTCTCTTCCTTGTGTTTTTCATTCATTCATACCCCTCACCACCACCCTGCCACACACACACACACACACACGAGGTCAGAACTTTAAGTTCTCAGACTCATTCTAGAAAAAGTGCTACATATTCTTGGCCATCTGGTGACCACAGTGATAGCCAACAATGAGGTATGTAGCACTTTTTCTAGGACGAGATTGAGAACTTAATTGTCAGACTTCATACAAGGACAGCTCTGATGGCCCTTCTAGAAAAAGAGTTCCAAGATTGCTTTGAAGGTAGACTAGGCACTGGCATCAGTGCATAGCTTCCCAAGTGGTGTACCTGGAAGGTGACCATAGTAATATTTAGCAATGAGGTATACAGCACTTTTCCTAGGATGAGTTCACGAACTTAATTGTCTGACTTCATATATTCCATATAAACAACTAAGGCAGTGTTTGCTAACTAGCACACAATTCTACAAGTCATCTTTTCTTTCTTTCTTTTTTTTTGGAGTCAGAATCTTACTTTGTCGCCTCAATAGAGTGCTGTGGTGTCTTAGCTCATAGCAACCTCAAACTCTTGGGTTCAAGCGATCCTCTTGTCTCAGCCTACCAAGTAGCTGGGAGTATAGGTGCCTGCCACAATGCCTGGCTATTTTTTGTTGTAGTTGTTGTTGTTGTTTAGCAGGCCTGGGTCGGGCTCAAACCTGCCAGCCCCAGTGTATGTGGCTGGCACCCTAACCACTGACCTACGGGCTCCGAGCCTCATCTTTTATTTCTAATTATTTTTTGGCGGGGAGGAGACAGAGTCTCACTTCTGGGTAACATGCCGTGATGTCGTAGCTCACAGAAACCTTAAATTCTTGGGCTCAAGCAATTCTCTTGCCTCAGCCTCTCAAGTAGCTGGGACTACAAGTGCCCACCATAGCGCCCACCTATTTTTTAGATATGGGGTCTTGCTCTTACTCAGGCTGGTCTCGAATTCTCAAGCTCAGGCAATCCACCCACCTTGGCCTCCCAGAATGCTAGGATTATAGGCGTGAGCCAGCGCATCTGGCCAATTACTAGTTATTCTTGCTTCTGGAGTCTGACCCTTCTTGAAAAATTGTTTAGAAGTCCAAATCAAGTAAATGTCAGCATCAATTATTACAGATGAAGCAAGATTACTTGTTTTCCTTAGGTGAATAAATTTATCCTTCATACTCATTTGTTTTCAGAGTATTGCATGGTTTTACTTTTTTGTGACATAAGATAATAACAGAGACTGTATAGTGAGAACCAAGTAAGATTATTATGGAAGGAGACATAGCTGCCTCATGCCAGAGACATTTGTCTTATCCTAATTTTCTATCAGATGAATTAGAATCAAAGGCCTTTTGAAGATTTTCTTACTTTGCAGTCTTCATGCTGGGATGGCTGCAAGCCAATACTGTTTTTTAAAGTTACTATAAATGTGAAATTTATATGGGATGGCCCTGCTTTGCTTCTTAAATGTCACTACACTTCTGAGTTGAGATAGAAGCTGAAGAGACATTTTAATCCAAGTGGTTTAGATATGAGGATTGTCAAAAAGAAGTATGAACATTGTTGTTCTGTGAAATAGCTCTATCAATTGTGAAATACAGCCTAACCATGGTAAAGAATGATGTGGGATAAGTCATGATTTAAATGTTAATAAGTCATTTCTACAAAAAGTTGATTTCAAAAGATGATATACTATGTAGAACTCTGTCTACTTCCCCTGAGTTTGTCATTCTTCCACGCATTGACTGCATTGAATCTGATACTCTCTCAGGGCAGAAAGCTTGATCCTTCTCCAATTATATCCTTCCTCTGCCCACCCCACCTCTTATTGTAGAGGTGACAGTCATGTACCAATATCCCTATAAACAGGCAGAGAAGAAACACTTAAGATGTGTCAGGAGAGAGACAGACTGCCTGATAATGATCAGATAATTTCTCTGTCCTTAACTAGCATCTGCGGTATTACCTTTATGCTTACTAGTATGCATGTTCTTGAAAGAGACACATAGTTTCTCTTTAACACAAGTTAAAGAGTTTAATGATTGCTCAGAATCTGGAATTAATGGCAGGAGAAATAGAGAACTAGGCATATTATATGCTAAATTTATAAGTAAAAGGTGTCTAATTGTGTTAACTGTGGCATAGGCCTGCTTCCCTCCTTCTCTCTTCAGGAAATGTTGACTGAACATCTCTCATGTGCCAGGTTCCATGTTAGACCCTGGTGAAATAGACAGACTACAAGGCTTGTCTAAATCTCACGGTGGAGATGAGTAAGCTAAAAATTGCAGTGGAGTAGAGAGGTAGCAGGTAAGCTCTACAAGAGGTGATCGAGGTGCACAGAAGAAAGACAGTCCCCGGGGTGAGAGGGGGCTTGGGAGTCCCTGCCACTGGCTGAGGCTTGGAGAGCCAAACAGGTGGGCAGGAAGATGTGGATACAGAAGTTTCTCATGAAGAGAAGGGGGGCCTAGAAAAGAAGAGGAGACACTCATGTGCGGAAGGATCTGCCCACAGTAGAATGTTACTAAAAAAGACTGTGAGGGGAACAGGGCAGGAGGAGACGCTAGGGAGGTGGTAGGCGACACATCACACAGGAACCTCTGGCCTTTTGGCAGATAGCCACTGAAGAAAGAAAGGGTTGTGGTTGGTTTAGGTTGGTTATAAGGTTTCAGTGCAGATTCTGTGGGTAAAGAGACTCAGGGCAAGAAGAGCCTCTGGTAGCAATGGCAGTCTGGAAAAGAGAATAGTCAGAGCCTGGGCTGCAGTCTAGAAAAGAGAGTGATCAGAGCCTGGGCTGCATGGGCTCGTTTGTAGAGTTTGGACTTTTGTATTTGGAAACCCTGGGTTTAGAAATGACAAAAACCCATGCCAGATTTATGCAGAATAAGTAAAGATAGATAGAGGTCTTGTGGGTATTACTCAAGTATGGGACTGATGTGGGTATCTGATCTCAGCAATAGCTGGAACTAGAAACTCAGATTTCTTTAGGGTTCTTCCTCATTATCTCTTACCTCCATTTTACTTTCTTCTCAGCCTTATCTTTTTTTTTTGTTTTATTTTTCTTTTTAGAGATGGTATCTCGCTCTGTTGCCCAGGCTGAAGTGCAGTAGTGTGATCATAGCTCACTCAACCTCAAACTCCTTGGCTCAAGTCATCCTCCTGCCTCAGCCTCTCATGTAGCTGGTATTACAGGTGCCCACATAATCACATGTGTGATTACGCATAATTATGCCTAATTTTTCAGTTATTTTGTAGAGACAAGGTCTTGCTATGTTGCCTAGGCTAGTCTGAAACTCCTGGGCTCAAGCGATCCTCACACCTTGGCCTCTTCAAGTGCTGGAAATCCCTTTGGAAAAGGCCTGAGAAGAGCTGTAATTGGCCTACCTTGAGTAGTACCTACTCTCTTCACAGCACAGTAGATGAGAGAGCATGGTTCTTTGGGCCACCTCAAGTTAGGCTTTTTTTCTTGAATTAATCAGTGTACAGAATAGGTCAGGTGCTCCCATTGGGACCATGTATAGAAGGTAAGAACACCCAACAGTTCCCTTCAGGGTAAGGTGACCAGATTTTTAACATTGGTAAGATGGGACAACATGGTGGGGGTAGGGGGTGGGGGGTGGAAGTGGGCAGGGTGGGGGCGAGGCAGGGGACAGGGCAGTGCAGGGCAGGGCCTGACAACAATGCAGACTTTGATAAGCAGTTCTTGATAATCACTGCTCAGCAATTATTTGTTATTATTACAGTTTAACATTATAAAATTAACAAAAATAATATAAAACTCCTATTCTGGCGAAATAGCCTCATGGCAGCCAAAAACCGTGTATTCCCTTCTTGTTCTCCCGCCCATTTGTGCATTCTTTCCAAAAATCGGGACTTTTTTAAAACGCGGTGGGACACAGGACAAATTGTTGGAAAGCAGGACGTCTGGTCACCCTACTTCAGGGGAATCTATACATTAGGCAGCCACCTAAATTATGGTCTAGTAGAGGCTAGATATGGGAGTTACTTAGGACTTTTTCAGGGTGGTGCCTGTGGCTCAAAGGAGTAGGGCATCTGCCCCATATACCAGAGGTGGTTGGTTCAAACCCAGCCTGACCAAAAGAACAAAACTGCAAAAGAAATAAGGACTTTTTCAGAAAGTAAGTCAGTAGATTTTCATGAACAGTTGACTGGTGAATGAGTATGAAGGGAAGCAAAGGAGACCCTCAGGTCTTTGGAGAAGGGAATGAGAGCAATTGTTATATCCCCTGAGGGGAACAGGAGGAAACTGCCTCCGAGGAGGTTTCAGGTTACATAATACTTGGTATGATGGCCAGGCTGTGTGAACTTAGCTTGAGATAGTGTTGTTGGTAGGTATGTGATGGTTCTCCCACAGCCACAGGAGCAAAGGCATTAGGAGCTGTCACGGGGACCGAGCTGAATGTGCAGTCAGGGTGAGGTGCTTGTTTAGGATTCAAGGGTGAAATCGAAGTCCTGACAATGAACATCTAGATCTAGACACTGCCAGCCTGCATTTGTGTCCTCCCTGCCTTCTCCTCGTGTCCTTAGATGCGCCATCTGCAGAGCGCCTGTCTGTTACCACCTCCTCAAACACTTGGTACCAGCAGTATTCACCTCTTTCCTCACTGCTTTCTCCTTTCCCACTTCTCCCTCAGCCCCATCTGAGCTCTAAATGTAATGTCTGTGGATTTTGTCCATTGGCCATTTCTGTTTTCTTGCTCACGTCCCTCTCTTGGTGGTCTCTGTCTGTGTGAGGACTGAAAGTACCATCCACAGAGCTGGTTCCCACTGGAGATCTTTCAGCTCAGATTTATTTCTCCCTTATCATGAGATATTCCAGCACTATGCAAAGATCCCACTTTCTCTTGTGTCTTGGAATAAAATCTTCCAATCTCATTCCTTCTCTACCATACGGCAGAAGTTTGCAGAACAGTTGTCTGTGCTCAGTGTCTCTGAAATCTTGCTTCTGTTATCTCTTGAACCCTCTCTGCCCTTGGGCTTTGATCTGCATTCTTGGGAATGTCTCTGACTGGGTCTGTACTGCATGGTCATTGCTCTGTCTCCCTCTTCTGACCTGGCCAGCATGGAGAGGACTCCCTCCTGGACACTGGCTTCCTGACTCTCAGGGTCCCTCCACGTGCCTTCCTTCACCCTCACTGCTTTCTCTTTTTTTTTTTGAGACGGATCCTCAAGCTATCCCCCTGGGTAGAGTGCCATGGCATCACAGCTCATAGCAACCTCCAACTCCTGGGCTCTAGCGAGTCTCCTGCCTCCGCCTCCCAAGTAGCTGGGACCACAGGCACCTGCCACAACGCCCGGCCATTTTTTGGTTGCAGCCATCATTGTTGTTTGGCGGGGGATTCGAACCCGCCACCTTAGGTGTATGTGGCTGGCGCCTTAGCCGATTGAGCCACAGGTGCCGAGCCACTGCTTTCTCTTTTCCCACCTCTTCACCACTTCTCCCCCAGCCCCGTCTGAGCTCTAAATATTGTAATGTCTGTGGATTTCGTCCCTTGGCCATCTCTGTTTTCTTGCTCACGTCCCTCTCTTGGTGGTCAGAGTCTGTGTGAGGACTGGAAGCACCATCCCCAGGGCTGGTTCCCACTGGAGAACTTTCAGTTCAGACCCTCCTTGGAAGGTCAGACTCATAGATTGACTCTTTCAGATGAAGCCTCACCCTTGGCTCGTCATGATTTGAGGACTTCATGTTTTTTAGTTTCCTGATAGTTTGGTTAGTGTAGCGAATGAATAGAGATACCTAAAATAACATAGTGTATAAATCTGTTTTGAGTTTGTGGAATTCTGTCTTTGTTAAAGTTGTTTTCTTTGACTAAGGCTGGTGGTTCTCACCTGGAGCGGTTTTGTCTCCCCAGGTGAAAAGTTGGCAATGCCTGTACACATTCTTGCTTGTGATAATTGAGGGAATGCTGCTGGCTTCCAGCAGGTAAAAGCCAGGGATGCTGCTAAACACTCTGCTATACAGAGGAGAGTCCCCAACAAAAAAAGAGTTATTCAGCCCCAAATGTCAGTAGTGCCAAACTTGAGAAACCCTGAAATGAAGATTTACGAATTTGAATTATGTCCCCATCAGCAGAATGTGTTGAACATTTGATGTGAATAGCAAAGTGCTTTGAACCTTTCTCTTTAAACACATATTTAAGGAGATTTAAATAGTTGCCAAAAGGTAGTGGCTGTCCCCAACAAATGTACATTGTGAATTGTCCTCTTTTAAGCCTGAGATTCTTTTAAACGTGCCTGTTGGATTTTGAGTACCTGCAGTTAAATAGTGTTGCTCTTGGCAGGGCTTGGTGAGCAAATGAGGTATGATCCCTCTGATCTCAGTAGTGTGCTCAGTCAGCCATGACCTTCTCAGTGTCTCTTCTTTCTACACCATGTCTGCACCGAGCCATGGCCCAGGCAGTTCTCAGTGGGGTGGCCAGAGATTACCACAGGGGAAAAATGCAGGGCCTCAAGACGGAGGTTCATGAGGGGTTCAGGGTAAATTGGAATGATTTCTATTTTCCAGTGAATATCATCCAAACTGTCTTTGTACTTTATCTAACTCCAAAAATATCTTTAAATCAAAAGCTTTTGGATCAAGTACTATGAAATAGAATAGAATTTTTATTAGAGAAATTCAAATACCATTTGTATGCTGGTAGATAAATTTCACACATATATATGTACGTATGCATGTGCATACACAATCATATGTGCAACACATGCTAACAAAAATTACCACACACTTAGTGAGCCCTTGTTTCTTATGGGTTAGACAGTATAATTTTAGGGCCATAGGAAATGTACACGTGACAAAGACGTAAATTTGTGCAATGTGGTAAGCAGCAGAATTGCCCCTGGGATGACTTAATATGCCTTCTCCAGCGTTCTTCCCTTATCTCCCCTGCATCATCACAGAGACCCAAGTTTGCATTTTGTCTTTTAAAAAAGAATCTCTATTGACTCGGCACCTGTGGCTCAATCGGCTAGGGCGCCAGCCACATACACCTAAGGTGGCGGGTTTGAATCCCCAGCCTGGGCCTGCCAAACAACAATGATGGCTGCAACCAGAAAATGACCAGGCGTTGTGGCGGGCACCTGTGGTCCCAGCTCCTTGGGAGGCAGAGACAGGAGACTCGCTTGAGCCCAGGAGTTGGAGGTTGCTGTGAGCTGTGATGCCATGGCACTCTACCCAGGGGGATAGCTTGAGGCTCCGTCTCAAGAAAAAAAAAAAAAAGAATCTCTATTGAAGTAATGAATTGTGGAAAAGTTTGTAATTTAACAGATTTATTTCTTTTAATAAGTATGCTGCCATCAATGCTTAAAGGCAATTATACTGTCTTGAGGTTAATGCTGACAATTTAAGGTGTATGTTTTATAAACTTGGTCATTTTTCTTCTTTCAATTTTTGTTATAGAAGATACTGCGCTGCAGGGACATTATGTTGGTGCACCTTATGATGTTATAACCAAAAGTTTGAAGTTTAACAGTGACATTATGTATATACATGCCCACATGCACACACACATTGATGTGAGGATTAGACGCAGTAACAAAACCAGGAAATTAGGCATTTGGCTTTGGTTCTGTGTCTGAGCCTGCAGTCTTGGCCATACTTCTTCCCAGGAAGTAGGGCTCAGTGTAAAGGGCAGAAGCACAAAGAAACAATGATCTTATAATTCAGAATTTCTTAAGGAGAAAAGTGTATTTTGTCTGGTATGTGAATAAAAATCATTACAAATAATTGTATGTGAGTCAGAGAGATGTGGGCAAAAAGGTGAGACAAATTTTAGGGACATCGGTATGTGTATATCTACACACCTAAAATTTATATATATTTATATATAAAATTATACATAAAATTTATATATAATATATATAAATATAAACACACACATACACACAAATATATATTGTACACATTGTGCACATATACTCCATGTAAAATAAAACATAAAAATCAAATTTTTCTGAATGCCTAAATTGAAAATAAAACTAAATATGTTTGGATTGGTATGATTATTCACATAATACCTAGGTGTGTACTTCAAATGCAGTTTCTTTATTTCTTTAGATCTGTCTTTATTCTTGAACATCCCCTTCCTGCTGGTAGGTGGAGCACTAGGTACTATACATTAAGTCTAATCAGCTCACTTAGGGTAAAGTTGTAACTCTTAAAGGCCCTTAGGGAATGACCAGTCTTTTTAATCAGTAGATGGCAACAAGGTGGAAAAGCAGAATGCTGTTAACCTGGAGAATCTGGAAGGGGATGAGGATCTCAAGTATCAGTTTATCCTGTCTCCCAAAATAAACACACTGACCCTCTCAGGAGGAATCATCATTTTTATAGATGTCCTCTGGTTTCCAGCAAATTAAGATTATTAAACATGAACTCCTACTGAATGCACAAAGAAACAAACCACCATCAGAAAAAGTCAGCAGAAAAATCAAATAAGAAAAGTTCCCCCATGAACTCACATATTAGAATTATTACATTCAGAACATAAAATTGTTAGGACATATTTAAGTAAGAATAACATCATAAAAATAGGAAGCAAACAATAAGAGAATAAAAAAGTGCCCAGGTGAATTAGAAAAAGAACCAAAGAGAACTTTAGATATGCAAAAAAGAAAATTGAAATAAAGAATCAACACGGCTGACTTAAAGATTGATTGGCTTAAAGATTAAATTGAGATGTACTTAGCAAAACTATCTTTCAAGTATGAGCCAGATAATTTCTCTACATTAAAAAGGAACTTCTAAGGAATGCATTTTAATAAGGTAAATTATGCCTAAAGAAAGATTCAGGAATGAATGGTAAGAAAGGAAATTGGTAATGCTCTCAGCATTTTCGGTCTGAAATTGTGCGTAGATGTATATTTTCTGAAGAAAGAGACCCAGAGAGCCAATCAAATGAACTGAAGCAAACTTGCAGTACTAAAGCAGAGGGGATACTTACTTTATCACCTATAAGGTAATCTTTTATTAACTGATGACCCTATTTGACTATTGTCTGGTATGTGAAGAAAAATCATTACAAGTAATTGTATGATTACCCTTAAGACGATATTTAAGTAAGGAAACAATGGCCCATTCATGTTTCATTATCTATATTGAAAATATTCTGACCTTTGGTTTTTATGGGCAGCCCCTAGAAAGAAGCTATGTCCATATCCCAACTCCTGTGGAGAAGCTCTTCCCTTGCCTGGTGGCCAAGGAGGACATGGTACTATTCCTAAGCCTGGCTCATCCTGTGTCTGCTGTTGGTAAAATTTACAGGCTTTTCTTTCCCTAGGATCCAGGGGTGAATCTGCTTTACTCCTAGGTGATGTTCTTAACTACAAGACACCCTTCCCTCACATTCAGGACCAGCTCAGGGCCATGTGGGCCAGTTGGCCTTCTTGCCACTGCTTATGTCCATAGAGAGTCTCGCTTCCCTACTTAGTATAGCATAGCATGCAGCTGCTCCAGCTTTACATGTGAATAATTTCCAAAATTATTTAGAAAGTTATTTTTCCCTGTGAAGCCTTGCTTTCAAATTTAATGTCTTGTTACAGAATTCTATTTTGAGGGATGAGGTTGAATAGTAACTATTTTTTTCTTAATTTAATGTAACTCTTCTAATCTTTCCCTAACCTTGGACTTATTAAGCAAAAGGTTATGTAAAGAAAATGCAAAAGAAGGAAAAAATATTTTTAAATATTTATCACAATAAAATATCCAGGGTAGGAAACATTTATGACTAATAGAAATACTTTATGTTGATTGACTGTTCTGTAGTGTAGCAGATATTTGATCCTTGGTATGGATTATGATCCCATTTTATGTGTAAGACAACTGATAACACACTTGGTTAAGATAATAACACTGACTTTAGCTGTAGATCTTGTCCTTTGTCTCAGGCAGGGTGTCAGAGCTGAACCCGTTTACAGATGACCTTCCATTCTTAATCTCAGCCAAGACTCCTTAGCACCCACCATGATTTGTGCTCTGAAGCTCCCCCTTCATCTGGAGACTTCCTTTTATTTCTTAGAGTCTCAGCTTTGTGTTAGTTTATCTATTGATGTTTTTTAATATGGCAGTTTTTCTTGTTGTATTGCCTCACCTGAAATTCTATTTACCTTCTATCAATGCTAGCATAACTCATAAACTCAATCTTAGAACTATTTAAACTAAAAACTTTTTAATTGATCTCTTTCTTATGAATATACATTTATGTGTTTACTCTTTTTTTTTAGGTTTATGTGTTTATATCGAAATTGTGACCCAAAATAACTCTAGAAATGTGTTTTAGTACTTTGTGTGTGAGTCTACATGCCTGCTTTTGGCGGTGGCTGTTTACTTACAATCTTTGTTCTCAGTCGCAGACTTTTAAAATCAGAGAATAAGGGACATAGTCATAAAAGAACTAAGAAATCTTAACTTTTCATTGAGACTTAATTATAGATAACCATTAACATTTTAATATAATAATTTTAATAATGGTTAATTAACATTTATCAGATCTTGCTACAATCATTACTTGGATTTTCTCCTTTAAACAGCAAACCTACCTGTCAATTACCATTATTATCTTTATTTTACAAGAAAGGACATGATGATATTCTTTACATTTCTGTAGCAATTTATGTTCTACCATGCCATTTCATCTACATTAGTGTACCCTGTGGTTTGGCATGGCAAGTATTAATATGCAAGTAACTTACAAAGGAGACTAACTTCAGATGTGTTAAATGGTTTGTATAAGATAGCACAACTTAGTAACTGACAGAGCTGGCCTACTGCAGTTGATAAGGCTAACCTTTCTTAGTCTAGTCCTCTAACTATGGGCTTATAGTTTATGGTTCTTAGAAAGCAAGTATTTATTTAAAATAATTATGGGGGTTACATTATCTGTATGTGTTGTAATTTATAACCACTGAGGTCATCTCAACAGAGGAGGGATTCTGTCTGCATTCTACTATGGCTTAGGGAACATCCCATGTTTTATAAGCCAGATTGTCCTGCCAGGGTTCAGGGTCTCTGTGCCTCTCACTTTCCATGGCTGGGCAGTTACCTCTGTGCTCCCATCCCTCATATTATATGCTTTATGTAATTCTCTGCTAAAAACAGTCTTGTGTTAACATGGAGTAAAAATGGGAGTGAAATTTTAAAAAGAATCATTTTAAGCCTCTCCTAAAGATTAACTAGTGAAACATATAATTGCTAAAATGTTTAAAACTAATCTGAAAGTGTAATTAAGAAAACAATTTCATTTATAGTAACATTAAAAAGAATATTTAGGAACAAATTTAATAGAAGAACTGCAAAATCATTCTCTGAAAAGTACTAGACACTGTTTAAAGAAATTTTTAAAAGCCTCAATAAGTGAGACAACATCAGTGTTTATAGATCTGAAAATATAATACTGTTGTGATGGAGATGCTCCCTAGATTGATCATATTTAACATAACCCCTATCAAAATTCTAGTAGGCATTTTTGCAGAAATCAACAAGTTAATCCTAAAATTCATATGGAAATTCAAGGCACAGAGGACAACTCTAACAATCTTTTAAAAGAATAAAGTTGGAAAACCCTCATTGATTTTAACATTTACCTCAAAGCTTCAATGATCAAGACTGTTTCACTGTCCTAATGGTAGACATATAGATCAGTGGAATAGAATTGAAAGTCAGAAATTATCCTTCACATTTATTTTTGACAAAGGTACCAAGATAGTTCATTGGGGAAGAACAATCATCTCAACAAATAATACTGAAACAGCAGGACATACACATAAAAATGAATGAAGTCGGACCCTTTCATTATACCATTCACAAAAATTTACTGAAAATGGAAGAACTAAAATTATAAGACTCATAAAGGAAAATATAGGGGCACATCGCCATCATTTCTTTGGGTTAACAAAGCCTTCTTAGATATAACACCAAAAGCACATTCTACAATTACAAAAATAAACAATTAGACTTTATCAAAATAAAAAAATAACCTTCTAGCCTCAAAGGACACTATCAAGAAAGTGAAAAGGCAACTTCAGAATGAGGGAAAATATTTGCAAATTATATGTCTGATACAGAATATATAAAGAACTTACAACTCTATAAAAAAATAAGTAAACCAATTAAAAAATGGGCAAAGAATCTGAATAGACATTTCTCCAAATAAGATATACAAGTGGCCAATAAGCACATGGAAAGGTAGATATTATTAGTTATCAGAGAAATGCAAATTAAAACCTCAATGAAATACCACTAGGTATCCACTAGGATGATTACAGATTAAAAGACCATAACAAGTTTGGGGAGGCTGTGCAGAAATCAGACTTCTATTTTACTGCTGGGAATGTAAAGTGGTGCAGCCACTTTGGAAAACAGTCTATAATTCATCAACGGATTAACCATAGAGTTACCACAAGAGCCAGTAATTCTACCATTAGGCACTAATATGTACCCCCCTCAAATTCATGGCCACACAAATACTTGTACATAATGCTCAGTGTTACTCAAAATAGCCAAAAGATAGAAACAGCCCATGTGTTCATCTGCTGATGAACGGATACATAAAATATGATATATCCATACGATACAATTATTATTTGGCTATGAAGAAAAGGAGTGATGTACTGATTCAAACTACAACATTCATGAACCTTGAAAATGTTACGTTAAGTGAAACAAGCCAGTCATAGAACATCAGATATTATATGACTGTATTTATATGAAATGTCCAGAATAGGGAAATCTATAGAGATAAAAAGTAGATTAGCGGTGGCCTAGGGTTATGGAACATGGGGAAAAAGGATGAGTGGCTGCTAAAGGGTACAGTGTTTCTCTTTAGGGTGATAAAAATCTTCTAAAATTGATTATGGTGATGGCTGTACAACTCTGTGAATATATTAAAACCCATTGACGTATGTACTTTAAATAAGTGAGTTGTATGGTTTGTGAATTATCTCAATATAGCTGTTTTAAGTAATAGTTAAATTTTAAAAACTGGAAATTTTATTTAATTTTGGCTTGTTATCCAAGAACTTTTGGATACAGATAAAAAAGGATACATATTTGTAGCATGACATTGGAGCTTTGACAGTGTTGGAGGCTGGACTTTGTAGTCAGTCATGTAGATCTTGATTTGAGTCCTATTTTAGAATGGCCAGTTTACGTAGCTTCACTGAACCTCAGGTTCTTTATGTACACAATGGGAGTATTAATAGTTCTTAGCCCATGGATTGCTCTGAAAATTAAATGTTACCGCTTCTGAAGAGCTTAGCACAGTGCTCACAGGGTTAGCCATCATTGGATGTGCTGTAATCATAGGAAGGTTGTGGTAAGGTTTAAACCAGAAAGGCCCTTCTGCATCTTTGCCCTTGGTGTTCCTTCTGCCTGGGGTGCCATCCTGTTTCACAGCTTGATTAATCCCTTCACAGCCTCACTGTTAGATTCAATTCAGGCTCCTTTTCCAGTGGTCATTTCTCAGGGGCTGTGTCCACCACCTTACAAGCCCCAAGTGTTTTCTCCCCTGCAAACCAGTCATTTTACTGGGTTCAGCACTGGGTTATTTGCCCACCTGCCCCTCTGTGTGTTACCTGAGAGCAGAAGCTGCTTGTTTATTCCCAGATCCCCCATGTCCAGTTCAGTGTTTGGTGTTTGTTAGATGCTCAGTTAATACTGGGAGAAAGAATAAATAAATTGTAGGAACAAGCTAGATGCTTTATGCAACTTCTAAACATTAGATTGCTGTGAATAAGTTAATCTGAACTATTTTGTGTTGGGAACCTCAAATAATAATTTGGCATCACTACTAGTTTACCTAGTACACTTTGGGGAATAATATAGTCCTGACATTGAAAGAAAGATAACCATCAAAAACCCTAAATTTACTTATATATTTAAATTTGACTGTTAGGAGTCAATAGAAACTAGAAACTTTTAAAAATACCAATTAGTAATACCTATTACTAAGATTGTGTTTAGTAAGTATTTCTTCATTTTGAAATGCTCTTTTTTAAAGTACCTCTGTAGGTTTTATAAACTTCTGTGGAAAGTGGAAACTTTGGTACCCAATGAATTGATAAGGGAAATTGAAAATTTGGATTTCCATTGTAGTCTCATTGTATTTTTTTAATGACATGACATTGGTATAGATGTATATACTCAGTTTGTGTATTAGATCAATCTAATATGTGTTTGAACATGTGCTAGGTCGTATTCTTGCCCCATTCCTGTGCCAGTACTCCATAGCCAAAAGTTTTCGCCTCACTTTTGCCTCCTTGCTTCATTTGCAGAAGAACAAAGGTAAAATTTCTGGTATGTGATGAATTATATTAATGTTCCTAAACTGTATGGAGCCATTCTTATCTAGCTGACATATGTATTATTGCCTCAAGAATGTGGCCTTAGTGGTTCTCTGATAACCTTACCTAGGTATAGAGGCTTGGAGAAAATTCTTTCAGAAGTACCTTTAAATTTTATAATCTTATGAAAATACAGAGAGGTTTTCATTGAAGACCAGAGAATAAGAAAATGGGTTTTGAACTTTCTTCAGTGTCCACCACCTTTCATCTATCATTTCAAAATATGTGTACAATATTCAACAGCCATTTCTGTGAATAACAGTGCAGTTAGAAGATGGTATTGCAATAAGGATAGCATTGCAAAAGAGAAACTTGACTAGCCAACATGTCATAATTTGTATTTGTATGGTAGTTTCTAAATAAGAATGATCCCCACTTATTTTAACAGAAGGGCAACTCAAATAAATCCTTTAACTTTTTTGTTTCCTTTAACTAGTTATACCCTGTGAACTGAGCTACTTTCTCCTTTTTTATCCATGAGCCCCAAAATAGCTTTATTAATAGGAATCTATGATGTTTGTGTTCTTAAAAAAAATCAGGGTGGTCTTAAATGTCTGTCGTCCATTCTGGCATTTCCCTTTATACAACCCTTTGAATATTCTGTTTAAAATTTGGCAAACTGACAACTTTTCTTTGGCCTAATGCCTGGGTTACATATTGAAGCAGCAAATTAGGAATGCTAAGACGTCCTCCAAAGAAAAATGTTTGTTATGGAAGTAGAGCTGATGTGACACTTAGAATTAAAGCTTCTTAAAACTTGTCTAAATGACAGTTAATGATCTTTTCTCTTTTTCTTTGCTTTTATTATTTTATGGCAGGAGAGTAAAAAATGTCCAAGGCTGAGATTGGGCTTGGTTCACTATACTATAAATGTCACATGTACTCCGCTGATAATACATCTTTTGCCTCTTTTTAGGAGCTAATTTTGTTACTCGAAAAATTAGCCGTTCAGTAGCTAAGATTTACCTTGGACAACTGGAATGCTTCAGTCTGGGAAATCTGGATGCCAAACGAGATTGGGGCCATGCCAAGGACTATGTGGAGGTAGGAACTGACTAATTACCTTCTTTAATAAACCTGTATCTTTTGATGTTTTCGGTGTTAAATCTGTAGTGAGAAAGCATGACTACCTGGATGTGGCACAGACCTTTGCTAATGTGGGTATTGAAACTCATACTACTTCCGATGTAGTCTTGATGGTTTGGGGGTACACATAGCTTACACTGGATATGGACATCTTTCACAAGTGTTCTTTTATTTTTAAAAAAACAATGTACTGTTTAGTGCTGTAGATGATGGGTAGATGCAAGGAATATTTGAGTGTTACTCCTCTTTCCTTTCTGAAACTTCTTACCCCATCCCCTTTTACCTTCGCTCTCCCCAATACACACATGACTAACATGAAAGAAGGGGTTATAAAAGTATTAGTTCTCAAATTTTCAAGAAATAGTACCCAATTTCAATTTATGTAATCCAAGTCCTTCAGATTTATATTATTCTACTAAATTCTACCAAGAGTAAGGTTCTTATGGAACTCTTGCTTTCTGACACTGAAGAGTCTGAGTAATACATTACACACTTCTCAACGTGTAACATTATACACCAATTAGCTGTGCCCATTAAATAAGAGAAAGAGAGAGAGAGAGATGTTAATAATGTTACTATTGTAGGATAATGGTTAGAATTAAAGGTAAATTTGGATTTTCATTGTTGGGATTCCTATATGCATTAAGTTTTGGTTTTAGTTACATATGTATACATATGAGTAGAGTGGTTTTTTTTCTTATTATAAACAAATGGTTACATTTTACTTTGTACTGATTAGCTTGTTTTTAAAGGTCCATACTGGGACCAAACATGAAAGAGCATGGTAGTAATGTTGTCCTTCTTCCTGGTATTGCCTGTCCTTGTTCAGGTGCTCACAGATTTCCTGTGCTCACATGACTATTTCTGTCTGGATTGATTCCTCTATGGGAAACCGGATCTGGCTTCCTTGGATCTGGCTTCCTTGTTCATCCATGGGATTTAAAAAGAAACTTGAACATTTACAAAAGAAAGCAAAATTTGTACTTTTCTTGCTAATGCAGGGATTGGCTTCACTGTGATTTTATTTTTGTTTGTAACAGTTAAAAAAGTATGTGTACTTAAACATCTGATTTATACTGATTTATATTATGGACAAAAAGGTTCTGACTTTAAATTTTGAATAGTGTAGCATTTAGATCTTTTAAATGTGTTCTTCTAAGCTATAGTTACAAAGAAGCATTTTATGGCAGCAATCCTTAGGTGTATTTTAAGGATGTTACATCAAAAAATATATGGGTCCCCACTTGTAGAAATTAAAAGAAAAGTAAGAGAAAGAAAATGTTAGCAGAAAAAACTGCAACTTTACTTTGTCTAACCTCATAGCCTTTCCTACTGAAAAATATGAGGATCGTTTTGTGAAAATTGATACATTATTTTTTCAGTAATGTCATTTTGTTGTATCGCGTTTTAGCTACCTGCATACTCTTAGGGCTATGTAGTAAGTAATAGGTACTCCTCTCTATCCAAACTCTTCTCCAGACCCAAAATTCACAATGATTAAGTTTCATTCCTTTTTTTTTTTCTTTTTTTACACTTAGATGAAAAAGAAGTTTATATTGGAATTCAGAAATCAAATAGATTTTGATAGCAGGAAAATGCTATAGCAAAATGTTGATAAATAAATATGTAACTGCTTATGTTTATTTTCTTCTTTATACTTTCTACATATTCCATGTATTGAAATGAACCTTTGCAATGAGGGTGGGGAGAATGACATTTTAAAAATAGGCCCAAAAAATCTAACAAAAAGAATGAGACTGTTAAACAAGTAGTGAGAAAGTCTTGTGAACCAGAGGATCTGGAAGTAAGGCTGTCATTTCACTTCCCAAATGCCAAGGCTAGTGCTGCTTTAGGGTGTAGTCTAAATCTTGGCACAAAGGGCCCACATTTGAATTCATATAAAATAAAAATACTTCATAAACGTTTTGGCTCAAATACTTTAAAAAGGTCATCCGAAATTAAGTCACTTTTGTTATTGGTGTCAGTACAGTGTGCCCAGAAGCCAGAATATCCACACAAGAGTAAAACTTTCTAGGCTTTTAATAAAAATGTGAAATTGTCTGATTCCATAGAGAGACACATGTAGAAAGTTAAGTCATTCTCCTTGGTTTCCAAGACTGGATTTGTTCCACAGTACAAGTGGCTTTTATATATTAAGGATTCTCCTGGGGTTCAAATATGTTGATGATGTAAGAAGCATTTTGTAGTTCCCCTTTATGTGTTCTGAAAGAAGTCTAAATGTCTTGATTTCTGAAAAGGTACCATTATTAAATAAGAATTTGTAATTTGCTACTCTCTATTTTAAGAAATATTATTCCTTGTGATTTTTTAAATATATTTTTTAAAATTAAATCATTTTATTTGTGGCTCAAGGAAAGAAATTAAAACACTGGGGGGGGGGACTGAGTATCTGAATAATATGTAGTTTACATGTTAACTCAGTATTTGATGTCAGAATGAAAGACTATCAAAACAGGTTAGAAAACTATGTTTTTAATGAGAGTAATTGCTAAGAGAATTTCTTTTTATATTTATATAGATATAACTATTTTCCCTTCTCTCTATATATTTTTTAATTGTTGGGGATTCTTTGAGGGCACACAGAACCAGGTTACATTGATTTCTTTTGTTAGATAAGGATCCTCTTATATTTGTGTCCCACCCCTCAAAGATGTACCTCATCCCTTGACTCCCTCCACTCCCTCCCTCCTTCCCTTTCTCAGCTTTCCCTATCCCCTACTGTGTACTAGGACCTTAATTGTCCTCATATGAGAATTGAGTACATAGGATTCTTATGTCTCTATTCTTGTGATGCTTTATGAAGAATAATGTGTTCTACTTCCATCCAGATTAATACAAAGATGTAAAGTCTCCCTCTTTTTTAGTGACTGAATAGTATCCCACGGTATACATAAACCACAGCTTGTTAATCCATTCCTGGGTTGATGGGTATTTAGGCTGTTTCTACATTTTGGCAATTGTAAAATTGAGCTGTAATAAATAGTCTAGTGCAAGTGTCCCTGTAGGAGAAGGATTTTTTTTTTCTGGGTAGATGCCCAGCAATGGGATTGGAGGACCAATGAGGGTTCTCCATAATACCTTCCAAAAAGGTTATGTTAGTTTGCAGTTATATTAGTCAGCAGTGTAAAAGTGTTCCCTTCTCTCCACATCCATGCCAGCATCTGCAGTTTTGAGACTTTGTGATGTGGGCCATTCTCACTGGGGTTAGATGACATCTCAGGGTGGTTTTGATTTGCATTTCTCTAATAATTAGGGATGATGAGTATTTTTCATATATTTGTTAACCATCTGTCTTCTTTAGAGAAGGTTCTATTCATCTCTCCTGCCCAGTGATCTAAGGGATTGTTGCTCCTTTTTATGTTTATTAATTTGAGTTCTCTGTAGATCCTAGTTATCAAGCTTTTGTCTGAATCAAAATATGCAAATATTCTTTCCCAATGTGTAGGTTGTCTATTTGCTTTGTTTGTTGTTGCTTTAGCTGTACAGAAGCTTTTCAGTTTAATTAATCCCCATTTTTTTTCAGAAGTAAGGAGGGGTTGCAATCTTATTCTCAGACACAAGTGGATTCAAAGCAACTTTAGTTAAGAAAGACAAAGATGGACACTTCATACTGGTAAAGGAACAATTCAACAAGAAGACATCTCAATACTAGACATTTACGCACCTAACTTAAATGCTCCCAGGTTTATGAAAAAACCCCTGGAAGGGTCTGAACAATCTCATTCCCATAATACCTTAATAGGTGGGGACTTCAACACCCCTCTGACAGAACTGGACAAATCCTCTAAACTGAAACTAAACAAAGATACAAAGGACTTAAAAACATTACCCTAGATCAAATGGGATTAATAGACATACATAGGACACCCCATCCCAAAGTAAAAGAATATACTTTTTTCTCATCAGCTCATGGCACATACTCCAAAATAGATCACATCCTAGGATACAAATCAAACTTCAGCAAAATTAAAGGAATAGAAATTATACCATGTCTCTTCTTAGGCCGCAAAGCTTCATAATGGTGAAGCTCAACTCCAACAAAATTGTTCATCCCCTCACAAAGTCTTGGAAATTAAACAACCTTATGCTGAATGATAGTTGGGTCCAGGAAGAGATTAAAGAGGAACTTGTTGATTTCCTCAAACATAACAACAATGAAGACACAAGTTACCAAAAACTCTGGGATACAGCAAAAGCAGTCCTGAGAGGAAAATTTATGCTAGATGTCTACCTTCAAAAAACAAACCACTTTATAGATTTGGAAAAAGATGAACAATTTAACCCTAAACCAAACAGAAGAAAAAGCCAAAATTAAGTCAGAGATTAATGAAATTAAAAAAAAAAATTTCAAAAAATTAACGAAACAAAAAGTTGATTTTTTGAAAAAGTAAATAAAATAGATAAACTCTTGGCCAGACTTACTAAAAACAGAAAAGTAAAAACTCTGGTAACCTCAATCAGAAATGATAAAGGAGAAATAATAACAAATGCCACAGAGATGCAAGAAATTATCTCTGAATACTAGAAAAATCTCTGTACCCAGAAATTTTACAATATAAAGGAAATGGTTCCTTGAGATTTCAAATGTATTAAAATAAAGTTACTTCAGAGATTTATGACTAAAAGTAAATATGTTGCCAGAATTAAAGTCAACATCATAAAAATGAAAGAAAAGTTTATTTAAAACATGTGCATCCTGATACTGTAACAGCTTTAGTATAAAGATGTTTGTAAATATGGATCAAACAAGTCATAGTGGCATCTCACTTACACATGCATTAATTATATAAGCCTGATTTACAACAAAAATAATGGCAATCATTAAACTGAGCTACTTACACTACTTGTACATAAATTTCCCTAATGAAGAGGAGAGAGCATTTTCTTATGCCTTGAGGAGGGGTCCAAGTGATCCTAGCTAGCTATGCCAGTGAATTGCTCCTCAGCCTTAGACAAGTTGTTAAATCTCAATTTTCCCATCTGTAAAAAGGGCATAATAATACTACTTTAAAAAATAAATATAGTATTAATGTACTATACATATATGATTAGAGTTTACCTGTCTTGTAAACATTTTTGAAATAATTTATATCAAATCATTTTCTGTTGCTGAGGATGAATCATTAACATTCATTTATAGCCTTTCTTTCTAGATCAAAAAGTATTTCAGAAAAACTCAATTTAATTCAAGTTGGGGAAAGAAGGAGGAGAGAGAGGGGAAGAGGAAGAACGATTGATGTGCTTCCACCCAGTGGGCATAATGTATGAGTTTATGGCACACCTCCTGGGTGTGGGACACAATTACAATAGGGACCTTACCTAACAAACACAAACATTATAACCTAATCGTTTATATCCTTATATTAATCTGAAATTTAAAAATGAAAACACCATGGAATACTATGTAGCCATTAAGAAAGATGGAGACTTTACCTCCTTCATGTTTACATTGGATGGAGCCGGAAAATATTCTTCTTAGCAAAGTATCCCAAGAATGGAAGAAAAAGTATCCAGTGTACTCAGCCCTACTATGAAACTAATTTATAGCATTCACAGGAAAGCTATAACCCAATTTTAGCCCAGGAACATGGGGAGAGGGGAGGGGAGGGTGGAGGGTGGGTGGAGGGAGGGTGATTGGCGGGATCATGCCTGTGGTTCATCCTATAAGGGTACATGTGAATCTCTCTAAATGTAGAATATAAATGTCTTAACACAATAACTAAGAAAAAGACATGAAAGCTATGTTAACCAGTTGGATGAAAGTACTTCAAATTGTATACAGAAACAGTACACTGTACCCCATGATAGTATTAATGTACGCTGTTATGATTTAATAAAAAAAAATATATAGAAAAACTATATCAATTACCTTACATTTCAGAATAAAAAAGTCATAATTAGATCTTTTTAATGTTTTTTTATAAACGTTTTTAAACACACAGAATAATTGAATAACTTTTACCATGGATACCCATCAGCCATATTCTGTAATTAACATCTACAATTACTGTTGCATTTTGAAAAAAAGAAAAAGTACTATTTAATTAAACAACTGTTATGGTGTCAATGGCTAACAGCTATAAATATTTACACAAACACACATGCTTGAACATTTGCATTTCTTACAGGATATAATTATATAGCAATTCAAACTTTCAAAAATATTTTTCTTAAATATTTTTCTGATTCCTCCAGGAGTTGTCATGCCTGCTTCCCTCCTGGTATTTATGAGAACAATACATTTGGGACACATACACCATAACCCATCAAACTTGAATATTCAAGCAGTGGTGTCCGAAAAGAATAGAGGAAAGAACCTCTGTCTTCTCAGAGAGACATTGTTCATTTAACATATATTCTGCTGAGCACCTGCTATGGTCATGGTTCCAGTTGCTATAAATGAAAGTTTTCTAAGCTTTGTTGAAAGACATCTGAGCCTAGAAAATGCTGTATTCCAGGAAGTTAAGCAGATTTCTTTATCAGAGGACTAACTTCTCAAAACTTATGACATGTGAATGTGCACTATGGCCAGATAAGATTGATACAGGGTTTCCTTAACTTATTTGACCTTGGAACTCTTTGAATAAAAAATTAGTATTAACATCTAACAGTAAAGAGTTGGGAAATGGTGCCATCTGCTTAAATAAAATCTATGCTAACAGTCTGGTTAATACAGTCCCACTGTGGTTTCACTTTGATAAAAGTTTCTGGAGCACAACTATAGCCAGAAAATATTGAGAGATATTGAGAGATGAGTTAATTAGTAGAGGCCAGGCCAGAAGTATCTTTTAAAATTTTTACCCATTACAAAAAGGTCCCTTGCTCTTGTGAGATACAAATAGTCAAAATCTTTCCAGGACTCAGCAAAAGCCATTTATAAAGTGGTAAGAGGTTTTCCTGGCAAGAGCTAACCCTACTAAAGTTCTTGAAGTGTTCTACAAGCAATCCAGGGAAGGTTCACATCATTAGAAATGGGCTTTGAAGTTTATCTGAATTTAACATTGTATTTCCCCACCTGTTTTTGGACAATGAACACAGACCAAATAACAATTAAGCTTCCTACTGAATGTTAGGCACTTACTTCATGCCAGAAACTTTTGAGGACTTTATATATTATTATCTTATATAAAAACCACAACGGTCCTAAAAGGTAGATATACATTCTCATTGAATGGGTGAAGAGCATAAGAATTAGAGAGTTTCAGTGACATATTTGCTCAATTTCATGGGCAATAAAGGTGAGTGAAGCAAGAACCCCAGCCCAGGCCGGACACCTCAGCCATGCACATAGCAACTGACATATGCCATTGTGAGAAGACTGTGCATATTAACAAGAAGATCTGGGTAACATTCCACTTCTTGACAGACAGAAAATTAAGCTTCTGTCCCTTTTCTCTTCCAGCTATTTAAGGTCTTAGGGGAAGAGAAACATCTGAAAGACCAGGGCTGGTTGAGATAGCTGTCAGATCTCCTTAATATGATACTGGCTGTGTCAGGCAAAGATGCAAAGGGTGTTTTGGGGAAAATATGTAGTTAGGACTCCATCCCCTTTAAACGAGTTAACCTTCACTATAGCCTTCAGTTCTCAGCTGAACAGACACCTGGAGGAAGCAGGAAAGCTTCTGGCCGGGTTTTGAGAGTATAGTAGACGGAGCGGGGAAGAATTAACCACTGTTTCCCAATCCTTTCTTTCCTCTCTGTCCATTTGCTATTAGCATTTTGTATCCTGTGTTAACACAAATCTGGAAGGAAGATGTGTCATTTAGACTTTCTGAAGTCTTATTGAAGGGAAATGTGCTTGTTGCAACATCACCAACAAACTTCTTCTGTTTATATGCAAGAACGTAGCATATAAAAGTAGCATCTTTTTATGTTTCAGCTATCTAAAGTGCTAATGATGTCAGAATCCATTCTTTAATAAAGCTTTACTTAAAAGCAGCAGAGGGTGAGGTTGTATTCATTTCATAAAGTGACAGGGGGGCAGATAAACCAGGACCGTGTTGAGATCCGGTCTTAACAGTGTCATTCCTGCCCTTGTGCAGAGGGAGACATTACCATAGATATCTGCAGAGAGTTCCCAGGAGAGTTTCTTAGAAAACCTACTCTAATGAATCTTTGCCAATTAATTGTTAGTTAGGGAGAAAGGTCAGGATAAGATTTCTACTACCATTTTCTTACTCAGGAGCCTATGATGTTCTTACTTGAGAGGAAAATATATCAGTGGCCTGCTTATTGAATATGCTATAATACTCATCGTTTTTTTAATTTAGACTTTTTATATTGACTAGTGAGGTATTGATGATTGTTTTTCACTGTGTGTATGTGTGTGTGTGGGGGGTCTTCTTACCTGCTAGGGGGCTATTTAATTTAATACAGTTTTAAAAAAATATTCCAAGGATAAAAAATGAAAATAAGTAGTTTTTCCTTTATCTGTATTTAATAAACCAAACGTTTATGGGAAGGCAACTCAAGGGACTATCTTAATGAAGGAAAATGAAAGAACAGTCTTATTTGTAGGAAAAGAAAAGCTTGTAACAGTTTTCTTCATCTTCAAAACCTAAAATGTTTAGACTGTCCAACTATTCCTGTTCCAAAAGAGTGTAATAGTTACACTTAAGTGAAGAAAAAAATCCCACGTCTCTATATGTTGTTATTTCACCCTTTTTTTCTTCATTCTATCATCTAAGGTTTTGCTTTAAATGTTTTACAGAAGATTTTAAAGTTTTCAGTGTATTATTTAAAATCAGGTAAGAAAAATACAGAAAGTCATCATTCCCCATGTCATCTGGCCAGGGGGAAAAATACAGAAAGTCATCATTCCCCATGTCATCTGGCCATATGTCATAGTTGTGGCCATACCCACATCAGAAACTGTATTCCCTGATTAAATTGTTTTCTTTCTTTTTTTTTTTAATTGTTTTCTTTTTTATTTATTTATTTATTTATTTTTGAGATGGAACCTCAAGCTATCCCCCTGGGTAGAGTGCCATGGCATCACAGCTCATAGCAACCTCCAACTCCTGGGCTCAAGCGAGTCTCCTGCCTCCGCCTCCCAAGTAGCTGGGAACACAGGCGCCTGCCACAATGCGTGGCCATTTTTTGGTTGCAGCCATCATTGTTGTTTGGTGGGCCCAGGCTGGGGATTTGAACCTGCCACCTTAGGTGTATGTGGCTGGCACCTTAGCCGATTGAGCCACAGGCGCTGAGCCACAAGGACCAAGTCTTACTCAAGTATGTGAGGGGAGAATACTATTGGGTACTTGTATGGGGACATTTTGGTAGTACTCAAACATTTTGATTTCTTGGTCCTACTCTTGCACACTTAATTTCTGTAGGCTTAATGTTCCAAGATATTGACAGTAAATAATTACTAACAAATTAATAAAATTGATTATATCAAAACTTGACTACAAATTCTTGGTAAAATTTCCCATTCCTAAATATGTCTGTATATATGCATGCATGTTTGTGTTTCTTTATTGTTATCACATATTTGTTTTAGAAACACGAGAAACTAAACTTGGCCATCCTTTTTTATAAAATGGGGGTGTGTAGGCTAAACCTGTGGATCATAGCAGGGGGACAGGTGGAGAGAGATTAGTCCTGAAAGGCACATAGGGGTCAGGTTATGAAGGGCCCTGTCTGCCATGCTAAGATTTGACTTTATACCAAGGTGACCAGACGTCCCGCTTTTGGTGGGACAGTCCCGATTTTCAACAATTTGTCCTGTGTCCTGGAGTGTTTTAAAAAAGTCCCGATTTTTGGGCTTGGCGCCTGTGGTTCAATCGGCTAAGGCACCAGCCATGTACACCTAAGGTGGTGGGTTCGAATCCCCAGCCCGGGCCTGCCAAACAACAATGATGGCTGCAACCAAAAAATGGCTGGGCGTTGTGGAGGGCGCCTGTGTTCCCAGCTACTTGGGAGGCTGAGGCAGGAGACTCGCTTGAGCCCAAGAGTTGGAGGTTGCTGTGAGCTGTGATGCATGGCACTCTACCCAGGGGGACAGCTTGAGGCTCTGTCTCAAAAAAAAAAAAAAAAAAAAAGTCCCGATTTTTGGAAAGAATGCACTAGGGAATGGCAGGA